>JAWLRI010001102.1:977484-987945 GCA_034781795.1 Crypturellus tataupa
TCCTTTCCTTTCCTTTCCTTTCCTTTCCTTTCCTTTCCTTTCCTTTCCTTTCCTTTCCTTTCCTTTCCTTTCCCTCTTTTATTCTTTCTTTTTTTTTTGAATTTATTTATTTATTTTCTGTACATAACTAAATGGGAGGTGGTACAATGGAGATAAAACAGACAAATAAACAAAATCACATTCTTCCCTGAAGGAATAGAACATGAAGAGTTTAATATTTCTGCCTGAAATTCAGCTGTGGAATGATGATTTCAAATGATTTCAAATGGTTAATGGGCTATCTTTGTAAATTGTCATTATACCATAAACAACAGCAATATTAAGCTTTTACCCAATAGTTTATGGGAGCTCTAAGAAATATGCAAAAATAGAACATTCCAAATGATTTAATGGGATGAAATTGTGTTGAAAAGGTCAGTTCTGAGATTTAGGTATGTCTTTTATACTTTTTCAGTCAGTACTTTATCAGAGTAATCAAACATTTCAGTAATAACTTGAAAATGCTCCTTCAAAATCAATACTCTATATAAAATATCTTATTTTCACTGAAAAAAAGGATTTTTGATATGCTTACTACTCTCCAAAAACAAGCAAAAAAAATCATTAAAAAACATTCCAGTAAGCTTGAATAGCAGCCTATTACTTCATTTTCCTTTTGTAATTTCAATATTTCACTGCTCAAATGTGAGCATATAAAGAAAGGAAAGTGTAATACTAATGGAAATGTAGTACATGAACAAATCCTAGGTAGTCACCTGTGAAGCAAAAGGGCAGAAAAATTAGAGGAATTTAGCTTCCTTTTGTCTCACTCTGTCATTACATGACTCACCAAATGCTCCCCTTCATCACGTATCAGAAGTCGAGGTACCAATGTTCCAGCAATGTTTTTGCTGGGTACAGAAATAGCCACTTCCTGCTAAAAGCATCTGAATTGTTTTCAAATAACTTATAAATGCAAGTGCAAAAAGAAGGGTGGCATGAAAAGAGAAAAAGAGACATAAAAAAAAAGAAAAAAAGCCCCAGCATTTTAAATGTGATCTGTGGATTAATCAAATCATATTCTCCACTGTGTTTTTGTGAAGAATGAAAATCACTAGTGTTCCAATAGTTGCTGCTTTAATAAAAGCTACTCACTATTTTTTCCCCAAGCTTTTAAAGCACAGAGACTTCGATTAAAATCCAGCCAGTAGTTAAAAGCTACTTTCCTTTTTTTCCTGAGCTTCTGAAAAAGGCAGTCAGGAAAACAGATATGTTAAAAGCTGAGGAATAAGGATAGCGAGCACTTCCACACGGTTATTCCAGTGCTTTATGTTCCATGCCCTTGCAAATGCCAGAAAAATTCCTGCCCAAGGCTGCCCTGCTTAGCTGCATCGGCTTAGCTTAAGGACTGAAATAAACTTTGGGATTCTTTGGATAGTTCACACAGAAACATCTGGCTATGAAGAAATACAGGGTGTAATTATGCTGCTTGTAAGGCCCACACTAGGACTCAAAACCTATGGATGTTCATCATGAAAGTTGGGCTATAGCATTCTTTTACATATTCAGGGAAACTTCTCTAGGACCAGCACTAGACTACAGAGTGTGTTCGGCTATCACCTGACCAATCTATGACCAAAAAAAATATAATTTTTGAGCAACAGTGGTTCCAGCATGTGTAGATGCACCTGGGGGAAATGTCGAAGCAGCTGCACCAGTGTGAATAGGGCAGCATGCACCCAGGGGATAGCAACGTTTGCTGCATGAAGAATGTGAGTAAGATTCAGTAAGATTCAGTTGCTTTCCTCAGTTGTCCTTGAATTTTGTCCAAGCATCCTAGAGCTTTTCAGAAATATTAGTTACAGAGATTTTAAAATCAGTAGAAAATGTTCATTTTTCAATAGAACATTGACTTTTCTAACATATTCCATCTAGCCTAGGTGGCTAAATGAATAGCATGTTAATATTTTCAATGTCTTTATTGTTGCAAGTTTCTCTGTGTGCGAAGCGTAAAAGCCATTTTCAGTCAGAACAGAAATGTCATTTTTTTAATTCTCTGTATAAAATATGACAACTCCATAATCCATGATGGTTATGTGCAGAAAATAATGCTATTAATGCTCTTTTAGCCATGAAATTTACTTTTCACTCATTCCTTCCTTCTCTGCTTCTGACAAATATCTAAAATGACTTTTTAATAAAAAAATTAAATTACAAAATGAAGCAACCACTCGATTATGATCAAATCCACCTGTATTTCAGGACTAGACCTGTTATCAAAACTGTTGCACACAGAGGATACTATAAAACAGCAAGATATCTATATAAAATATAAATAGTATATTAATGTATATTGCAAGGAATGTATAAGAAAATTATATTGTGTTATATGTTATATGTTAAAACATATTAAAATTCCATAAATACATTGGTGAAATGAAATAAAGGCAGAGGACTACCAAGTTTGCCACAAAGCTAGGCAAAAGGACCCCACATGGCTGCTGGAACCCAGTTAATGCATGTAGAGCTGTCACAGCAAAGTGACTGAAGAACCACAGGGACATCTCTACCTTCCTACCCTTGCAGAAGCTGAACTGTTGCTTGGCCATTACCTCGAGTTTGCCCTTCAGCTGTTGTAGGTGGTTTTCAAAGCTTGAATTGCCATAGCAGGAGTACTGCCCATACCAAAAGTGCTCTTTGCTCGAGGGGCATCAAAGGCACCTTGACCCGGCCATACATAGGCATGTCCAGTGCCAACACACATGGCTACATGTAGAGCTCAATCCCATGGGAGAAAGCAGCAGCCACCTCCTTGATCCCTTCACAGATCCAGATCAAGCAGAAACGGGGAATTAAAGAAAAAAAAAAAGTAATTTTCTGGCTGTAGGATGGATAGTGAAGTAGTGAAGCCTTTCAGTGATATAGTGAATTCTGGGAGTCTTACTGGAAAGGTAGTGAAATAATTCATCCATTGAATGGGACTTTTTTTTTTTTTTTTTTGTGCCATTGGAATGTACAAGCCTTTGAAAGGACAATGTGGGATCGGTGTCAGGAGGTGTGCGAAGGTCTCCGGCTGCCCCCTAGTGGGATCCGGGTGCACCGTCAGATTAAAAGTACACAAACAGTACATTGGCGAATAATAAGAAAATTCATCTCGAGAGAGAGAACTAACCTGCTTATGGGACAAAAAATCCTACAAGGATAAAGTGTCCAAAAAGATGCCTAAACACAATTGACACTGTGTACAGAAACTTTTTGATCCACAGGAACTAAGGATAAGGAAGGGAATGCTGAAGAAGTCACCTTTTACCATATTTCTGATACAGTTTGAATACCCTCTCTCACTGCTATGGAAAAAAATCACATAAAGATTTTCATTCCCCAAAATTATGTAGACAGCTATACCAAAGAATTGATCTGGCTAGATCCCAATCAGATCAATTAAGAAAAATGCTGAGCTTGGGCAGTGCAGGAGAGTTCCCACCTTACACCACATGACTGCAGCAGCTACAGGTAAATCCCATTGCTAATTCAATGGTCCAGGCCTAGATCTTTGTCCCAGCCATGAGCAGTTCAGCCTTGTGGGCTGCTGTTATTGGAGAAACAGATTTGATACTCTACAATTGTTCATTTCCATTCAAAGAAATAATTGGAAGATGAGGTTCATACTGTCAAAAATATTATTGATTTTGAGGAAGCTGGCATTTGTCAGAGGAAAAATATTAATCAGTGTTGGAGAATTGGTTGTGATACAATGCACAAACCTAGTCCAAATGCTAAATTGCTCTTAAGCTGGCAGAAAACACCACTTTGGGGTTTTTTTTTTCTCTTTTCTTTTTTTCCCTTGGAGACTGCAGTTAGATCAGTCCAGCCATTGTGCCTGTGAGCTCTGATTTACCTCTAGCTTTAATCGTGGCACTGTGAGCCATGTAGTAATTTGCACACACTGGGCCTGCAGGTCAATTTTCCATTACTCTGGCCCTACTCCAATAGAAAACAAATCATACTCAGCATAATTTCATCCTCAAAGCTTAAGGAGTTTCTGCTCTTCACATTTTTCATACCAGTTTTATCAAATCTTGTTTGCGTCAGGCAAGAGTTTGCAGGAACATAATCTTATGAAATAAATCCATGCATGTTCCAAACCTGGTGCTAGTCTAGATAAATATTATCTAAATTCCATGTGATTCATTTAAAAAAAAAATCTTGAAAATTACTTAATTTTTAAATTATGTAACATTTCATAGTCAAGATTGAATTTGCTAGAAATGTTGTGTAGCCCTGAAATCTGTGCCATGACTAGCTCATCACAGATAGGAATAGCCTTCTTAAAGAAAAATGGATTGGGAGTACAACTGCTTTCATTAAATAAGTTCAGTTGAAGGGAAGCTCTCTACTCTTCTACTGTCAAATTTCCTCACAGGGCTAGAGATAACCCACTGTATGAAATCGAGGGGAAATCTCACTATTACTACAAATATAATGGGAGCAGAGGCAAGAGTATATCTATTTCCCTTTAGTAAATGAATCTTATTCCTCTGGAAATAAAATATGTCAAAATCAGGACAAAAATCACAATTTTATCTACCAATGTTTCTGTAGATACTGTGTATAATTCAGAAATATTGTTTTTTTTTTTTCTAATATCTTTGCAGAATGGCTCTTTTTTGAAGAATCACATATCAATGTTTTACTTAAACCACTTTATCTTTAGAATTCATTGGTATACTGTTGACTTCAGATTTTAGGTTTGAAAGATTTTGTCCAGAAAGAAACACAAAGGTGGAAAGACAGACACTAGAAACACTGTGTCAATGCCAACGAGTGGTCCATACATCCCTGGCTCCAAAAATGGGTAAAAGCATGCAATGGAGAGGAAGTTATAAGAAATACAGCAAGATACAATTGAATGAAAATCTTCTAGGGACTCACAAAGTCTGTTTATAATGTACAAACAGTAGGAGTCATCTCATCTGATTTTAACCATCTGTGTGCCCATTTTAAGCTCAGGAGAGTATTCCTACTCTCTGTTTATTTTAGCATGGAATTAAGTGCTCTCTGAATATTCCTGCCCCTATTCATGGTATAGAAGGCTAAGATAACTAGAATAGGAAAAATGCCTTATTTTTGGTAGTCAAATTTAGGTGAGACTAGATGCCACCCTTATTTACAAGATTTTCCCTGTAATAATTTAAAATAGAATCTGGAGAGAGATCTCAAGGCCTTACTAACAAACATATTGTGGAAAAGATTTTTGTGAAGTGAAAAGATAGGATTTTTAAAAAGAAAAATAAATAAAACTGTCCCATGCATGTAGAAGACTGGAATTAGAATGATGTCTATACCAAAAGATACTTACTCCACACTTCAGCTTTCTGCAGATACTGCAAAGCAGTCAAATATTGACCATATAAACTGCAAAATGAGGACACTGGAAATTATTTTGCTAAAGCCGCTACTGGGATTCTTGACTCTGAGAAATCTGGAGCCAAGCCTTTAATCAAGGCTATTAAAAAAAAGAAAAAAGTAGAGAAAAAGAATCCCTGAGAAGTTCACATATTTGGGTGCCTTCCTGTCTGTCATTAATGGGTACTGTTAATTTCAAAGCTATCATGATAAAACTGGTAGAAGTTGGAGAAAATATGATGAAAAATTTCTGAAGTGTAGGACTTAATTACAAGCCAGAAAATCCAAATAGTACAATAAAGACTTACAAGAGTCCTAGTACATGAGGGTTGAATACTGATTTCCAGAGCTGATGGTCTATTGTGCCACTAATGGCTACTACTGATGTTCATTTCCTAGACTGAAAGCGTGTCAAGAAGAGGTGATTTTTGTGGTTATGATGCACACTATATCCACAAGAGGTCTATTTTAATCAGCCAGTCAGTGTATGGTCTGATACTGCAATATTTGTCTTCTGAGAGACATTTTGTGGGCAGTCCTTTTGCAGAAGTGGATCAGCAATCAGCAAATGTTTTTCCCTAACTACATTAAGGCTCCTATGTCACTACTCCAGATCTCGAAACTGTATTTAGCAGACAGATGTCGTCATTTTTGCTCCAGAACTAGAAGGCATAGTCCATCTTGTCCTCCTCCACACAGGCATGAGTCCGTATCTTTTACCGTGCCATCTCCGACCAATTTCCGTTTGCACCTCGAAAGGAAAGGAGAACACTATTTTGTGAACAAGTATTGGAGAGAGGACTGGTGTGAAAGAAACAAAATGTGGGTGAAGGCTAGAGAGTTGTAAAATTGAGACATCTCAGTCTGAGCTAGTCACTCTGGAGTCCCTTTGGAACTGAAAAAGAAAAGTAGGAGCCTCCATAGAGTGTTTTGTCTGGTCTATTTTAGCATGCATTCTTCTGCACTAGCAAGAAAACCTAGTTTGGCTAGCTCAGAGCTGGACCTTTACTGCTCAACAGAACTCCAAATGAGTTTCTCTCTTACCATCAAGAGGTAAAGACCCACTTATGTGGGTCTTCCCAGTCTTGTGTTCCTATTTAATGATTATCAGATGAAAAATCTGATGTTATTGCTAGAGATGTTGCACACCAAAAAGAAAACCAAAAAAAAAAAGGAAAACAAACAAGAAAATTCCACTTCCGTTGTTGAGGTATCTGATTTCAGTTTCCATCTATCAGTCCTCAGTCCCTCTATCTCCGCTGAACTATCAGCACTCTCAGTCCATCAGCACTAAGTAACTTTATCCTCTTCAAAGTACTTATACTATGATGTATTTGTACACGCTCACATCATCTAAATCTCTTCTTAAATCTCACAAAAAAGCTTGATATTTCTAACTCCAGCACTGTAAAACATCTTCTCAGATTGTTTTTTTTTTTTCTGTAGAATCTCCATTTAAAAAAAAAATACATTCTACTGTTGTTTTTTTCCAGTAATGGTCTCACTCCCTACAGAACTAAACATATCCTCTCCGCATTGCTTTTTCTTTGTCTGTTGCTAAGAGATATCTTCTTGTTTCCAACTGTTTCTAGAAAAGAATAATCTGAAGCACTCACCAACTTGTGGCTAAGAAATAATAAATACTACTTTCCTATTTAAGACTGGGAGGGGAAAGCCATCAGCGGTCAAGAGGCATTTGCTTTCTGTTGTTAGCAACTGAGCACACGTGTTCACAGTTACACACCCTGGGTCCAGTCCAGCCTCTAAAGTCACATTTAATTCTCATTAGAAATTTGCCTTCCCAGATGGTTAATAAGAAGGAAATAACTAACATGCACTGCTGTATTTTGGGGATGTCAGTTTGAATGTAAAGGTATGCCATGTGTCGCCAAAATAAGATTATTAACAGGCTGGTGTAGTGTTACCTAATGTTGCTCGTGTTCAATTAATCATCACTAGACTTTAGTCTTAGAAAATGGAGATCTGATCCTTGGAGCACGTCAGCTCACTAACACAGGCATCCACACTGGGCCTGTGGAATATCTCTTTTAAGAGTCGCTAGCTATGATCTACCTATGATCCCCTCTAGAACATATCTTTGAAACTCTTGGGGATGCCTGGTAGGGTGGTATATATGTATTAGGATACTCTTTCCTTTCAGAGTAGCAATTAGAAATGAGTAGACTTGTGGTTTAGTCTCAAAAATGAATCCCAAACATAGTCTAAAACAGCATCTAAGCTACCTTACATGCAGTAAGGAGATGGGAAATTTCAGGGTTTCATCCCACACTGAGATACAGAAGATAAATTAGTCTGTGTTTTTATGGTCATTGAGATCATCTGCAATTCAGTCAAGTTATCTGTATTTTAATGTTTTATAATTTGCCCTGACTTAATGAGTATGTTAAAAAGTACTAGATTAATATTTTAATACTGGAAAATTATTATAAATCAAATATTATTTCTAATTTAATCACAGATAGATCTAATTTAATCAAAAGATAAAAATACTCATTGAAAAAGAGAACAAAGTAGTAACATCTTCTCTCTCCACTAGATGGCTTCATTCCCATGAAGATAATGTAATGAGATTCAATTTCATTGATTCTCATTGTAACAGACCATTCTGTGAAGCTAGAAGATTCAATTATGCACTTATATGAAACTATTAACTCCATATGTCTACTAGTGAAAGCAATATTGTAAAGAATTCACTTACCTCTTGGTTCAGGAAACAGTAGAGAACTGCTACAATAAATCCCTAAAGAACAAGGAAAACAAGCAAACAGAATAAGAAAATAACTGAGTGTTGAAAAAGCCACTTGCACTGTTTGGCTTTGTGAAACAGTGAGTATCGTTATAAATTTGAGCATTGTTACAAATCAGGAAATTCCGTATGTATCTCCAGTAAAGTTGATCAACCAGATCATCAGCTAATTAGTGCTCTCTGATGAAAGTTGGTAGGGAATATATGAATTAGCAAAAACTGGCAAATGAACTTCTTTTTGGGTTACGCTGACAAAAGTATGGTCCATTCTACTACATACTGCAAGCCAATTCTTTAGTCTAAATCAGCAGGGAAACAGAGATCTCACAAAGAAGATCCTATGCACAGCTCTCATATGGCTTTTCTGTCAATTTCTATCTCTATGTTGTATATCAGATAAGAACAAAGATATGGCTTATTGAAAATTTTTGGTAATATCCTGAACTGTAATGAGCCAGGAAAATGCTGTGAAGACAGTGGACCATTCTGTGTGAACAGATACTAGCTAAGCAGCTAACCATTTTGTTTAATTTACTTTTTCCTTACATTGTTAGTTAACTTAATGAAGGGCAAATCCAAGAGATGTTCAGGAGTAGGTTTTGTAGAGTGTATTTGGACAGAATTGATCAATGTGGCAGGATAAACAGAATCGGTTAAATTCTCAATAGGAATCAATCGGCACTACTACTGGATCTCCAGTGATGCTCATAGGACTAGTGATGCCATGCAACCATTTAGGGAGGAATGTTCTTCCCTGGTAACAGTATTTCCTACAGACATTTGTAGCAAAAAGGGAAGAAAGCAAAGGGAAGTGGTCTGCTCCTTTGCCTTTACCTCAGGCATCAAATGGTCTAGAGAGTAAGGCAAAGCAGGTTTGTTGGCTGTTCTAGCTGGCACCAAGCTCCTCAATCTGCCCACAGCCACTGTGTTAAGTGAGAGTAGCTGGGGCATCCAAGGTGCACCAGGCTTTTTGCCTATGTGCACAGAAGGTAAAAGAATACAGCATTCCTCAGGCACTATTCTGTATGGGGCTGATTTCTACATCAAGCACTGTTCTTTGTTAGTGTGTCTGTCTATTGCCAAAAAAATAAAATAAAATTGGATCTAGATCTCCAGCATTGATTGACCCTGGATGATTTAATGTCAGCCCAAAGCAGCTTGATCTTGTCAGAGAAGACAGGGAAGGTCTGTGCTCTACTAGCTGTCAGGTAGAAACTGGATTATAACAGAAAATCTAATAAATCAATGACTCTGGAGTGAATTTACCTGAAAAGATCCAATACACAACTCTAAATAAAGCCGGACTCCCAAGCTAGTGTATTCCGGAAGAAAGTTGAAGACAATATAGTGGGTTCCGAACAGTGGAATTAAAAGCAAAGTTGATCTTGAGAGACGTCTAAGGGAGGACACGAGAAAAAGTAAGGTAATGTTAGTTTCCTGGGTGAAGGCATGCAGTATGCAGAAGTGATTGTAAAAAAAGTTAAAAAAGGATCTAAAAGTCTACATGAGGAGTTCGTATCTCTTGGGACTCTAATGTTATGCAACAATGGTCATAAGAAAATGTCTGGAAAAAAAAAGATTTATGGTGCTTATTGCCAATCAGCAATACCACATTCCTGTCTTTTCTTATTCTGTTTTGTCATTCTGTTTTTCTAATTAAGACTGTAGTTCAGGAAAACACAAATCTTACTTCTTTTTAGGCACTGAAAACTGGATCATCTGACTGTAATCAAATATAGAGGAAGGACTATGCAGGGTCCCTCTATAGTCAATGTACAGGCAAAGGTATCTCTAGGGAGAAATTCATCCCATGCTAAATCACTAATTTGAATTGAGTGAATGTGTCTCTCCACTGATAATAGTTAGAAGGCAGACAATCGAACTGATAAAACTGCGTAATATTTCAATAATTAATATTAAATGATATTCAATCCCATGTTTTGTCTATTTTTGAGAGAGATGGGACAAGACTAAGAATTCTTTAATTTTAATCTCGGCCAAACTAGGCCTGTCTATATCAATGGGGGTATTTTTCCTTTGTTTAGAAAGAAAAAAAAATATGAACTTTTATGGATAAAACCATTACTCTGTTTTGTGTTCCATACACTACCTGTACTGAGATGAGTTATTGAAATTGATCTGTCTGGGGTCTAGTTTTTTCAGCAAAATTCTGATGATGTTGACAAATAGGATGAAATTGACCTGTTCAAAATATTGTGGAGGGATGGAAGGAGGAAGAAGAGAAGAGAAGAGAAGAGAAGAGAAGAGAAGAGAAGAGAAGAGAAGAGAAGAGAAGAGAAGAGAAGAGA
>JAWLRI010001102.1:988045-1024202 GCA_034781795.1 Crypturellus tataupa
AAGAGAAGAGAAGAGAAGAGAAGAGAAGAGAAGAGAAGAGAAGAGAAGAGAAGAGAAGAGAAGAGAAGAGAAAAAAGGAGGAGAAGGACCAGTTAGTCTCATGTGGGTCTCTCCAACATTTTTTTTTCACTTGTTATGTAATTTGTGCAGGTTCAATGGGACCAGTGTAAGAGTATCAATAGAATTCCTGTTAGAAGCATTCAGACATCTTAATATGTTGCATTTCTTCTTAAAGAAATAGCAGAACCTGAAAGAGTGAGACTTTGACTCTTCTAAGCGAACCCTTTTTTTTAATACCTTGTGTGATTCATAATTTCCTTGCAACTCCTGTCATTTTCATTCTCTTTCATAAGATGGCTATTGCAATAAATTCTGGCTGATATCTTCAGAAATTTTTAGTACGATTCATACTGCTAAATATAGACATTTCCAATGAAATGTCTGCATCTGAGCTGATCACCCTGACCTCCTTCATAGTCAATGGAGAGCCAGCCTGTATAGTCAATAGAGTTTAGGGTGGAGTGGAGATGAGTCATGTCCTCCCAATGTAGACATCTATTATAAATAAGTCAGATGAATCATATACCCAAATTGCCTATTCCTCTTTGTTGACTCTTTAGAGAAACAAAAGTTAATCCTAACTTGTGAGACAAATTTTCTGCATTTGTAGTTTGGTACAATGCCACAGAAGTCAGTGGAGCTGCTTAGCTCTCCACAATCAGAAAATTTCTCCCTGTACATTTTGTGTGTGTGCATTCACATGAAAGATGTGCAAACACCTTCATTAGCTGTGCCTGAATGTTTAACTTGTCCTAATAAAGTACAAATTTCACCAAAAATGTCCACACGGAGCCTTCAGTAATATATCAAACAACAATCCAGTAGAAAAAGGCAGTCATCCTCTTCCCAATCCTCTGAATATCTTGACCTTAAACATAGAGGTCACATGAACATCAGTAGGGGAAAAAGCAGAGGAGATAGAAAGAAATGCAATACTATAGTGAAACACTACAAATTGACATGAAATTAATTGGAGATTCTTTGTTCAAATTGTTCACCTCTACATGATTTTTAAAGCACTTGTTCTACAATTAATGTTTTAGCAGAATGTTTTAAGGCCAACCAATAGCTGCTTCTCCACAAAACCCTTTGGTTTAATGACATGTGGGAGTAATCATATACTCCAGTCATTTAAGGTTCACCAGCTTATTCAATAAATGTCGAGTTCCAGAGCTGTTATCATTGTGATTGTTTATAAGTATAAACCCACAGGCCTTGAAAGTATGTATTTAAAACTTGGTTTTTTTTTTCTAACCACTTTAAGGTTTGGCTGCCTAATTTCATCTGAGTTGACAATTATATAAAAAAAAGTAGATTTCTTTGAAGGATTTTTGGTTGTGGAGTGATTCTCTTTCTTTTTGGCTTACTTTATATGTAGCAATTAATAAAATGATTTTACCATTGAAATTTTACCATTCTTCCTTCCTGTAAATAATATATCAGCAAGCAGTAATAAGATTTGAATTTTAAAACATTTTTTTCCCACCTAAGTAATGTTGACAATTTTAGGAGCACTCCACGTACCCCAACAGAAATTATAATAGGTCCTTTGATTAGCCACCAGTAAGGAGAGCCTTGGTTAACATCCCAGCATCTGAGAAAATAACAGAAAGATTAGAAAAGAGGAATAGGTAATCACTGTAATCTAGATAGCACATAGCAGTGGCAATAGAATTTTCAACAGATACAATTTTGTGGCACATATAATGTGCGATACAAATTTTTGTGGCAATGTAGTCATAACTCCCATATCCAACCTTTTAAACTTGGTTTTGTACAGGACATATTCTTTTCCTACCCTTTCCAAAAAGATAAAATTACCCTGCAGTGTTAAGTGACAGCTACGGATGCAGCAGTTCTGACAAAAAATCTGAACAAGTAGTGCCATGAATCATACCAAAATATAGCTTTGTTCTTAAAAAACACTTCTGGAAGACATGAAAGATTTTATTTGTATAAAATAGTGAACATTCCAGGCTTCAGAACCACCAGAAGGTATTTCATACCAGAAGTTCCTCAGATTTTGCTTTCTTACTCTGTTTATCTCACTGAAATCTCTGTGTTTTCCTGTAGCACAAAGAAATGCCTGAAGTTCCCGGGAAGGATGTCCTCTCTAACAGAGATTCCCTAGGTCTGCAAAGGATTGAAAATTTAGAACTCCCAAGGCTGGAGTGATGGAGGCAAAGTGATTAAAGGTAATAGATACTATTAATATGTCATTAAAATGACATGAGTCTTTTTGTTGGTGGTGGTGGTGGTTAATCACTCATATTTCTGCAGATTAAGTCTGCAGAACTTCATGTTAGGGATCCAGGGAGGGAAAAAGAACGCATCATTGCGTTAAAAGTTGGGCACAGGAAGAGAGAACAGTGTATGAAATGATGACTTACGCTGTGTCTTCAAAGTAGAATTTTGCTAATATCCATATAAGTGTGAAAAGTGTTGGAAAACCTGCCAGACAAAAGGAAAAACAAAACAAAACAGAACAAAACATAACTGTGGCTTTCTGTATTCATCGGTTAATCCAAATTTTGTCCACTGCAACCTTCCTGTGATAAAGACCACCCATTTACAGACCTGAGATTACCCTTTGTGGCCTGCGTGTTTTGTTCATGAAATGACCATGCAGCCCTATGATGGTGCTGGCTATACAGCGAGCTATATCAAAAGCTCCTAGGCCTTCCTGTTGGTTCTGCAGAGAACTTCTCTATGGAGTTCGCCTCAGATAGATGCTTAAGAGAGATCCTTGGAGGCCTCTGGGCAGAGAAGCAGGTATCCAAATTAAGTAAGCAGATATCTCTCAGTGGAGCCTCAAACATACTTAGTTTTAAAAGACTTGATTGTTTCTCACTCCCAGATTGTTTCTCACTCCCAGAATTAAGCAGGCTAGATTCCACATCCGATATATTTATGAGGTGCATAAAGCCTTTTCGAATATCTTATTCTTTCTAATATCTTTTCAAATCCTTACTTACCCCACCCAAAGAGAACAAGCCACCAAAAATATCTTCTTCCATGAGAAAGGGATGATAGCAGGAGACAGTTTAGGTAAAGAGCCTCTACTAGAAGCCACATGAAGTTGGTCATCACAAAGTAGTGGCAGAAAACAACTGAGATCTTGCATTCAGTCTAGGGAATAGGAAACACAATTTTTTTACATTACACATGTGGAAGAGTGTCACTATGTCACCACAGTACCCCCCTTTTCCTGTGCTTACCGTAGAGAGTCTACAGTGGTCGATGTCCTCCTCTTGGAAAAGAACAGCATCCTTAATGAAAATGGCAATAGCTTTTAAGATAAAAGTAAAAAAGAGATGTATATGGATATAATTTCTGGGACAGCGAAGCCTCCTGGATGAAAAGAAGAAAGTCATTCTGAAGTAATTTATTCACTTTGCTTATTTGGCATTAATTGAAATGTGCAGTAAGACCCTGTTTCATCTCAGATGTCTCCAGACCCATCTAGAAAGCTTTTATGCATTGAGCTCTCCCTGGTCAATAGGAGGTTTCATCATACAGTATCAACAATTTACCTCTAAATCTCCTCTCTTCTTAGGTGATGCCAGGCTCCCTTAATATTTCTAACAGCTTCCAAGAATCTCAGTTTTAGTTCATGTTTGGTATACCTGAGCAGGGTCGTCTTTTGGTCATTTGGGGTGGTTTTCTCACTGAATGGAGGAAGATTGTCTACACTGCAAAATCCCATGGATGACTGAAATTACTTTAAGTCACTGTGTAGACATCATTATCCAGAACCAAAGGACACTAGAAATTACTAGAATTACTTTTATGAATTAAATGAATGCAGATCACTGCTTTAAACTGTTAACACATCTATTTTAAAGTTATTAAGTTATTAGTTATTAAGATTATTTTTTCTGTCTTCCGATAAATACAGATTTTTGGAGGAGCTTCAACTCTATGTCTTCATTTAGTGCTAAAATGATAATCCAATCTTACTAAAAGCTGAATTCACTCCACTTCTGGTAAACTCGGGGTCACCTAGTCTTAAACCTGGTTTACAGTGTGCAGAAATTTGTTACTGAGCTGAAATACCAGCCCCATTGTTAAACCATAACTTTTTCCTGTCTATTTGTAAGTCTCTCTCTGACCATTGTTTCTTTCTTTCCAATTCTTCAACTTGATTTGTTTTTGCAAGGTCAAAGGGGCTGTCAATGAACATATCTTTTGACTTCCAGACATGAGCTAGGAGCCACAGAGTTCAAGAAACATTCCCCAGGGAAACCTAATTTTCACAACATAGTAATAAAACTCAAAGTCCTACTCAAAAGTATAAACAATTACAAGGAACAGATGAAGATTAATAAAAGAAACACTACATGACAACAAACATGACATCCACGGTAAAAGTGATTATAAGCAAGTGTGTTACTACAAACCCCCCTAATTAATGCCTGAAAATGCCATATAGGTTGATAGTTTAATGGGGAAGAAATCATACCAGCTTAACCAAATTCAGATCCCAGCTTTCAAAATATATCTTAGGTATAAATAATGTCATATACCCAGTACCACTGAGACATTAACTCAGAATGGAGTTTTTTTTTTTTTTTTTAAATCTTCTCATTGGTATAAAATGTAATGAGCCTATACAAGACAAGCACACTTGGTTCACCAAAAGTGTTCTTCGTTTCAGCTAAAGCAAATGAATATATATTGGTTATTTAGGAGCAAAGTGAGTTGCTGACTTCTGTCAATAGACAGGCTGGATTTATTTCACAGCTCCAATTCTTTTTATTTCTAACTTTCACTGACCATTATCTTTAAAATTTAACCTCAGTTTAGTATTATTAAACTGATATTGTTTATCCATTTTAGTTTTATTCTTCTACATATTTTCTATCTATAACTCTACATACCTGAATGTGATAAGAACTGTCACAGCAATAGTAAGTGAGGTGATAGATATACTGTATCCTACGGTATAGATGATCTTTATAGTAGAAAAGTAAGATTGCTATAAAAAAAAAAAAAAGAATGAATTGTGACATAGCTTGCAGACAAATGAAAGCTGTTTTACTGATTATAACAGATTTATTTTGGTTGGTGATTACAGACTGTGCACATCCCTGACTGCCTTTTTGCCTCCTTTAATCCCAAAGCAAAATTCAACAGAAATCAATCATTTGTGCCTTTTAATGAAGACCCATTCTATGACCCAAACTCATGTCCATATGCATGGACATGAGTTTGAGTAGGTATAGGATAGTTTCAAGCTCATTCATAAGATCCTTAAAATCTAAGCTCATATTCCACAAAGACATTGAAAATACTCTTAAACATTTCAATATTTATGGTATTTCACACCATGCTTTCTCCATAGCAGATACTCCTTTCAATAGTTCAATGCATGATAAATATAGAATGCTGCCTCAGTCTTTCCTTATGCTTCTCCACTTTCCTTCATTCTGCTGTCTTACTTACAATCCTGCCCACCTATACTTTCGCATTTTCTATTATTTTTCTCTTTTATTTTCAGTTTGTCTTTTTTTCCCCCTTTCATCCTTACTCCCAAATTTAACTTTTACTTGATCAAAAAGTCAATCACCAATCATCATCCAAGGAAACAGAAAATAGAATGTATAAGACGTAACCTGCAAATATTCAAACAAATATTCAGTCCAGATCTTTCCCTTTTGTCTGCACTTTCTATATCTTAACATCCATACTGTTATGCAGTGCGCTGTGTGTAAGAACAGATACTTGTTTTGAGTCTTAGCCATTGCCTATGTCATTCATTATAAGGCTGATATATTCTAGGATTTATTTCACTTATTCTATGTATCTAAAAGTTAGCAGTCTAAATCTGAGCAGATGAGTCTAAAGTAATTAAAAGAGTCATAGCGTGGTTATGGGACTATTTAATTGTTTATACAATCCTGGAAGACTTTGGAAAAAAATTGATATAACATGTGAGCTACTGCCAAAAAACTCAGCAGATTCATTTATGATTGTTTTTGTACCAGAAATGCAAGGAAGTAATAAAAGAAAGGGGGGAAAAAAATAGAGTTGCATTTCAGCAGTGTTTATTTACAGAAAGTAGCAGGTACTGTGGCTCAGGGACTAGAAAGGAAGTTAAACAGCACGACAGCAACCAGTACAAAAAACAGTGGGAAGACAAATATCTCCAGTACCATATGAACTAAGCTCTCTGCAGAAAGTTCAATAGTCTTCATCAAATATGATATAAATATTACTTTCATTTTCTCTGTGTTGGACAAGAAAGGATGGTATTTGTCCTACTAATACAGTCAAAAGTGAAGTCTAGTCTGCAAAGATCCAGTGTTAGACTAGAAAAATCATTTTTAGTTTCTTAAAGTTTGATGATATAAATCCCATTCTCCTTGTGGGGACTAATTTCCTCCTTCTTTCTATCTATTTAGTTCAATGTATATTCTTCTGATTCTTTCCACTAAGTTATTTTTAATTTACTTCAAAGTAGCTAGAGGACAGTAAGTCCTGCTCACAACAGTTATTTCAATCTAAGCATATCTGTACAGTATATTTGTGTCATCTTTATACCAAGCATGAATTTTCTTCTGCACATAGAAATATTAAATATCATTGAGTCCAAAAATTCAATTGAACTACTAGGTCAATCTCTGAATTGCATTACAGAGATCTGGATTTTGGAGCATGTGTATTTTATTTCTGCATCCTTGCTGAACTAAATTAAACTATAAAAGGCAGAATGAGAAACCAGTATCCCCTCTTGCACTAAGATTTTGCTGATTTTGAAATACTGGTGTTAAACTAATTTGCTATACTTTTGTGATGCTATAAAATCATCTAAATGTCTGGTCTTAAATACCTTAATCCATATTTTATGAAGATTTAGGGATTCATCTTTATCTGATATATCTGTGAGCAAGTTTAACAGAGCAGCACAATTCTATGGAATTTGCAATTTATTACACTCTTAAACCTGAATAATAAAATATCTTTAATAATTCTCCAGAGACCAGAGCAAACTTTAAATTGCATTCCACACTCGGCAAAAACATTTCAATTTCAACTGAGTTTCCTTACCTAGCAGTCTTCAGGAATAGAAAAGGATCTTATAACATCAGCAAATCACTCTCATATATTTATTTAAGCTAACTTACTTCTTCAAATGGAATCTCATCTTCAAGTGGACAAGCAATATGGTAGGAAGGAAACGGGTCAGACCAGCCTTTCTTTGTGCAGTTCCTTCTCACTAGACCAGCTGAAACAGAAGCATTTGGTTTTGTTGAGGATGAGACAAAGACCATAAAAGAATAAAAATCAAGAGAAGTTGTGTTACCATGAAAGCAGTAGCAGGAGGATCACCTCTGTTAGCATCCTACAGAATTAATAAGACATTTTGTATGCTGACAGTAAAGTATTCAAGTACAACATTTTTAATTTTGACTTGGAAATAAACCATGGGGAGAAATGAGAGGATCCCAGAGACTGAGGTAGAGCTGGGAAGGGGCATGGAAAAAATTGCAGGAAGGGTCTGGAGGTCCACTGAAGACGACTGGGAAGCACTGCCCCATCAGACTTCTGCCTCATTCAGCATCCACCCCTCTCATGCACCATCTTCTCAGAGCACCTTCCTTGGGCTAACTCTTTCCCAGGAGTTGAGAGACCGGTATAGCAGTTTGCTCTGTGACAGTAACCTGTGTCTACATAAAGAAAGATTTATGAATCAGACGAAGGATAAATAAGAGAATCCAGAGCAGGAAATGAAACTGCACGGATGAAAAGGATTTTCCTTATCCCTCATTTATAAGTAGCATGTGTTTGGTGAGGCACAGGTTAGGTTTTCCAGTTTCTTTTTTTCTGGTAGAACTACCAAATCTAGACCTTTAGGGGCTTGCAGTTTTTTCTTGGTCAAAGTCACCAGGAGAGTAAGCAGCTGCAAAGACATTGGACCACATTAGCTTGCACAGTCTTGCAGTATTCGACCCAATACATATGCTAACTTAGTGACAAAACTCTGGTTTGTATCACCAACCTCGGTCTTAAAGAATGATTACATTTTTCATTTCTCTGCCTTTCATTTCATTCCACATTATGCACACCATAAATCCTGTTAGGACATACCAGACATCCCCCATATAAGCACTGTAGAAATGCTATCCAATAAGCTGATCCCACAGCCTGTGGAAGCTACTGGAAGACAGTCCATTCACTTCAGTGTTCTTCAGCTCTAGGTTTCATCATGGACTATGGGATTATATTAAATTGCATACCACTTAAAACGTGAGAACTGCCAAACACTCTCAGCTTCTATGGAAATCTTTCCAGCAATGCCCTGATCTCAGCATAGGGCAGGAATTTGCAATGAGTCATCTTTTAAGAAGTATGTTTCCCAGACTTGAGACAAAAACATAGGAGTACAGACATTCTGGTACATCACCTGGCCCCTTCATGAAGTGAAAGAGAATATTTGGGCAGGGTAAAGCAAGAGTCTCTCCAGCATCTGCCTCTGGCCAGCACAGTAGCTTGTCCCAGCTTCTCTTGCAACCTCAAAAACAAAAAGTAAAATACACTTTTTTAAAACATAATTAAATTTGATTGAAATGAAAGCATTATCTTTCCAACTTTGTCCCTTTACCAGTTACATTTTTAATAAAAATATCAGGATTCATTTTTAATTTATAGTGAGATATGAACATCTACAAAGCAGTTTACTCTGCTTAAGTTAGACCTATCATAGACTGGGGTGATATTTTTAGGTATAATGCAATAATTTCAAAATAAATGAACTGTATCGCAAAAATGGGGTAGAATGGGAAGCTGGAAGAAAGGTCAAGTTGTGACACTTGCTAAGAGGTTGTCCTAATTTTAATGTTTAGCACACCTTCATATGAGGAATATGACAGTGCTCAGTTATATTGAAGTTATATTGAAGTCAATGTATTGTTATATCTTTGATAACTACAGTAGAAGCTTAGACCTTAGTCACATGCAGGCACTTCTGTGTGCACCAAATGCACCTAAATGCAAAGGAAGGAAATCAGCAAACCCTTCCATCCTTGTATATTCATCTCCCTATAGAAACTTTCCTACCTCTTAGTCATTCTTCCAGGGCTTAGGTTGTATTATTCAACAAGACATAACAGTAAAATACAGTAGCTTTTGCAGTCAAACTCTTTTGCTGGGGTTTGGAGAGATTCAGCTCATGTCTTTCAATATTTCTTAAAATCTCATTTATTAAGGAGATAAATGGAGCAGAAAAGTGGTGAAACTAACACTTATCTTTCTTAAAATGCCTGGCTCTGTTAACTCTTCCACACAAAAATCTCCCTTCTCTTCCAAGGTGACATACAGTGAACTTTTCAGTTTGAGCTATTCCTATTCACTGAACTTTGTGTTTTATATAGATACATTTGACATAAGCACCTCAGAAGAAGTAAAACATGGAGGACATTGCTGATTTTTGATAAGACAAACAAGATAGCAAGTAACTATTTTTTTATGACTTGGAGTATCTGGTTCACAAAAATCAATCTTCTATGAAAGCCTAGATTTTGCCTTATGTACCATACACAAGATAACCAATCAGGGAAGAGATCTAGCCTGCAAAAACTAGATGAATTGATAGACACGGCTGCTTCATCACTGCTAGGAGAAGCTGATGTATACGGGAAAGAGTGGGATAAGGCCAAAGGATGCACTCTGGGAGATGGATTGCCCATAGCTGAATGTGAAGAAGGATTGGAAAAAGAAAAGACAAAGAAACAACAGGAATGAAGGAAAGGGAAATAGAATAAGAGCTGAGTGGTCACCAGGATCTGGTGGGACAGTAAATAAAACATTTAAACTCTGACATTCGAATTCTTTGACTTATACACAGAGCGCATTCCATGTTTCATAGCAGGAGAAGGAGTACACATTGCCAAATTCCTGCATCCTGGCTCTAGTGGGGTCTCACTTCATCGCTCTTTTCAGTCTTCACTCATGCATACCTGGTGTTGCATTTCCATGCTTTTCTGAGTCCTTTAAACATTCAACTTCCTTTTTTTTCAGCTCAGTTATAAAATCACATTCTGGATGCACATTCCCAGCAACCTAGAGTGAAAACAGTTTAAGTTGATTAGGAATAAGGAGTTGCAAAGGATCTCATTAGCCGTTAAGTCCACATCCATGCTTCCTCAGCTAACAAGGCTGCATAGACTCACCCTCACTGATGTAGGGTTTAGCAGTGAAAATGCCACATAGCTCTGCCAACTGACAGACACTATTTCCTCAGAAAAATGTTGAGTGTTTTCAGCTGTTGAATCCAGCTGAACTCTGCCAAAAGCATCTGAGCTGTGCTGATTTATATTAGAGCGGATCTTTATTGGTATAGGTGTTAGAGGATGGAGCTAAGGATCCATTCTGGAAAGTTTACAAGATTTCTTTGTTTGTGATGTAAGACTTTGAAGAATTTCCTAAAACCTAGGTTTTAGCGCAAGCCTCATTTATACCACTACTTTAATATCTCCTAAGTCTGGGCCCAGAAAACGAAAGCACTTAGAAGCATCTTCTCCTAATGGTAAAGAAACCAATACTGAAGGATATGCTACAGAGTCCACCTGCTCCTTGACATGCCCATGCTGACCTCCAATGAAACAATGGCTTGGAACCATATACACTTAATGCAAAAATTGCCTTCTAAATAAACTCTTTACCATTCACTCCAGAATTAGTTCTCCCTCTTCTGCCACCTGCCTTTCTATACTTGGGGTATAGAAATTCCATTGTTTGAGGAAAAACTCTGACTAATGGCAAATGTTGATCTAGTGTAGCAAAAAAAAAAAAAAAAAAGGCATACAAATGACAATTGCAATATAATAATAATAAGGCGATATAATAAATAAGATTATAATATAATAAGCAAATTGATATTGCTTATAAGGAAACAGCAAGAGAACTTGAAGGGATTCAGATGGCCGTGGGAGAGAGCTCAAGGTAAACACTGTGCTCCCAGGATGTGGTGCCAGTGCATTGTCTATGTCTACATGTGTATATGGATATAAACACACATGCACAAGAGGAAATATAACCAGGATAGGAGCTGCATGGTGAACAGGTGGCTGGCATATGGCTTAATTTTTTTCCACATGAGTACAATTAATATTCAGGGATTTGAGGGAGTAAATATCTTGCCTTCAGGTCATTCTGAGGGCAGAACGTAATGGTTCTACCAAGCCACTGTTTCCCCTCCATGTTAATATCCTTATCCCGTGCTGATCTGTAAATCATTTGAACTACTTACTGGATAATGCTAGGCTCCCAGCCTGCTCCTTAGGAGAGTGTTGGATTCACTGTGTAGCCCTTGCCATTCTGGGACTTGGTGGTTAGAAATGCCATGTATACACATTTACTTATTTCAAAGAGATTTTCTGCTTCTTTGCTACTTCACTTTTAGGTGTCCTTGCTAAACTACCAGACAAATTGTCTAGTAGATCTTTTCTTATGCCAACGCTTATCTATTCTTCATCTCCTGATATTCACCCTGGACAAGGAATCTTCATCTGCGCTGAGAAGCTCATTTCCCTTTCCCTTTGTATATAGAAGTTTTTGAGTCGTTGCAAAAAGAAACTTAAAAAAAAAACAGAGAATCATTATATTTTGGAGAATTTTTGACAGGAAATGTACCCATTTGCATGGTCCTAAATGATTTCTCTTGGAACAAAAATAGATTCACTCTGTCTGTGAAAACTATCTTTACTCACTGAAATGTTCATGGCAAAACCAAAGAATTAGGCTTGCTCACTAGTCCAGATATTTTTTTCTTACTAGGTCTCCAGGCTTGTAAGAATGCTTGAACTCAAGCATCTGAAATAAAAAGGTGAGGCTGATCAAGTGCCAGGGTTTGAATTACTTCTTCCTCTTCTTACCCTAAACTTAAGAGATACTCTCACGGTTTATATTCAAGCCAGTACTAACTACTGCTTGAACAAACACTGATATGACAGAATGCAGGCAAAGTAAACTGAAAAAAAAAAAATCCTTTATCCTATTCAGGCTCTGTTTTAGGTATTTCCATATCAGGTATTTGCCAAGTTACCTACTGATTTATCATTATTGACAGGATATTGTGGGGTCTCTTAATGGTCCCTGATTTTCCAACCAGTTTGCATTCTCAGAGTATCCATAGCTATCTACCAGGTCACACCAAACTGGGCAATAAACTCCCTGGAGAATTTTTAAGAATTTTGTCATGTAGAAATGTCAACTACACCTTCACAATGCTCCCACTGGCATGACAATGTGCTTTCCAGATTAAGGAACAGAAAGGGGGAATTGATATGATAAAGGAAGGATGGTTTCAGCAGAAATTACCCCAGCTGAGCTGCTCTCAGGCCCCTGAGAGCACTAAGGGGCCTCCCTGGCCCTGACTAGCCCTGCTGATCCATGCACAATGCCTGGTGCTGTCCCCACTGCCCACCTCTCTTGGGATGCGCTTCCCAAAGGGCGATATACAAGAAGCTTCTTGCTGATACCTAAGACCAAAACTGCAAGTGAAGTAAGCAATGGTATATTCCAAATAGAAGATGCATTTACAGTTGTCCATTAATTACTGTATTAAATGGATCTGTGGGTTAGCATAACCACTGAAAATCCATCCAATCTTTAGTCTTGTCAGAGGGCTTGTCAGAAAATATTTTTTGAGTCATTAAAAAAGAAACATGCCAGATCATGTTCTTAAGATGGGTATAAAAACCACACATTGGAAAGAAAACTTATTTTCTTAAGTATGCTGGGTGTTTTCATAGCATCATAAAAACATCTTACTTGAATGTTGCTTTTCTCCTCTTTTCTGTCATGTCACTTGCATTCTTTTCACACTACAGTAATTACCACACAAGCAACGGAAACAAAAAATAGCACAAAATAAATAAAATGAAAAAGCTCAATTTAAAGAAGCTGAAAGTCAGCCTCTTCAGCATTCAAATCCTTTCCAAAAGAAGACTTCATCTCCTCCAGGAAAAGCTATTAATTTATACTATTAAATTACACCAGCAATGAAATCAGATGACTTTTTCCATCATTTTCTAGTCAAAATAACAGTTGTTTTCCTATCCTTAGCTATAATAAAATATGCAAATGCACATAGGAGATTTATATGATTCACTTATACATAAATCTCTGGCTTTTGATCCTGACGAAAACAGAGTGATTTTGTAGAAGAAATCAATCTTAGGGTAGATGGGGCAGGTTCCTACAGACTTTTTCAGTAATATTATTAAGTGGTCACACTGCATAATGATATTCCACTCATGAGCAATGGTACTTCTGTGATCACACTGCAACCATACTCCTATGCCAGCTAAAAGTATTTTCAGCCCCTTTATAAGGTTGTCTTTCTCTCGACCCACAGAGAACTGGCTGCTGTGCAGTCCCCACATAAAGCGATCCTTGGGAGAAAAGTCTCTCTGTTATAATTCCCAGGGAAGAGGAAAGGATACAGCAAAAGGATCATAAAAGGAACATGCTGAAAATGTCATTGCTCACAAAAAAAAAAAAAAAAAAAAAAAAAGCAATATCTTTCCTGCGCTTTTCACACACCTTCCCTGATGTTGGTGTGATCCTGAATTCTGGTTCACTCATCTTTGCCTGAAGTAGTAAAATATGAGCAGGATTTCTAGGGTCTATTTCTAGGGAAAGTTAGTGAACTTTCCTAATTCTAGTTTAAGATTCCCAGTTGGCTCAACTCATTTATCACCAGTAGCGTCTTGGCTCAACTCATTTATCACCAGTAGTGTCTCAGCCGCTCACATTTTAAATAATGCTATACTTACAATAAAAAAAATAGATGAAATGATAACTACTAAAAACTACTAATATTTCATTAGCTTAAGAAACTCCTTTACAATCTCAGCTGCTCTTCTTTGTCACTGTCTTTTAAAACCTACATAAAAGTACCAAGATATGAAAGCAATGCAATACATTAGTGCACAGATCCTGCAGCATGTGTTCCTTCTGCCGTTGTTCATACTTTACACAGCATCTTGTTTTGTTTAACAGGAATCCAAAGCAAACAGAGAGAAAAAATAGTTATGCAAAGAAGAGCTCTATCTGACCATCTGCTCCAAGGAGAAATTGTCCAATTACTGAAAAACAATAAATTAAGCAGATATTTCATGTTATTACTTACAAGTACAGCAAGACTCAAGGTGTACAAGGCACACTGGTATAAGGCACTATGCTTCATGTTCCAAAGCAAGTGTCAGACTTCGCCTCTTCAGTCTTTCTTAGCATCTTTCACCTTCTTTTCAGCTTCTCTTTTTCAGTTGCTGATCTGGAGCATTTATCTTTTTACACAGAAATGACGTAACAATACAGTTAAGTAGAAGCTAAATATTAACAAGTCTCTAAGCTGAGATTAACTTGCCTTCCACGCTTTTGACCTTGCTACATGTTCAAACATAGGAATGGATGAGTTGACAGATTATTCCCAAGATGATGGGAATTCTTGGCACCTTCTGGAGAGACCTTAGCTTCTGTAATATACTCAGGCTGTGCAGTACAAACCCATTTTGGCTAGTGCTTGAAATAGAATCCCAAACAGTGGAGTTTCAGGTGAACAACCTCAAGATTTTACAGGGATGTACTTCTCATGGTCCATATCTTAGCAAAGTAGACTGTCCAAGAGTAAATTTTTGAAGTTCACATTAGAATTTTCCATTTTAGCAACCACACCTGAATAAGTGTTTACTCACTACTGTAGAAGTCTTGAAGTCATGCTCAATAAAAAAAAAAAGGAAAGGCGGGGGGGGGGCGTTTGCTTGCTGCTTTCCACTGCTTTCTGATGTATCAGAGTGCATAAAGGGTCCTATAGACCTAAACATCTCAAAAGGCTTTCATCTTGTAGAGACACAACATTGACAAAATAGAGTCTCATGCTGAGATTTACCACAATGGAACACTCATGATCATCAGTCATTTTGGAAAACCTGGGGTTTGTATTTTTTCAGTTCTACTCCATCAATTTCTGCAGAGCAGACATTCCAGTAAAATGAGTTTCTTCCTACTGCCACTGGTCTGTGAAAAAATCCAGCTGTTTGTGATTAAGGAAAAGGGCATGATTAAAATAAAATAATGGGCTTATGATTCTTTTTTTTTTCCCCTTAAAAATGACTATTTGGTCATCAAAGGAAAAAAAAATC
This sequence comes from Crypturellus tataupa, assembly GCA_034781795.1. Lineage (NCBI taxonomy): Eukaryota > Metazoa > Chordata > Aves > Tinamiformes > Tinamidae > Crypturellus > Crypturellus tataupa. The sequence goes on from JAWLRI010001102.1 coordinate 1,003,255, forward strand.
CGCTATAATTTATGTAACTTGGAGCTTCTTAGCTTCACCAAAAAGAGCATCTGAAGGACCAGTAAACCACAGATACAGACAAAGTATCACTTACTATATGTTCTATTCAAGCTTTTTCAGTCTGGAATGTCACCACCTTTGCAGTTACACTCCCACTGAATACAAGCAACCATCATATCGGTAATTAATGTATTTTCTCTCCACTTGTTTTGACCTCAGTGATCATCCTTAGTGCATGCATCCCCTTTGCCATGTTCTTCCAGGTTTGGCAGGTTGCCTTTGAGATGGCATTGCTGCGGAGGAAAGATCAAATTTACAGGGAAGAAAATGTGCCTCTCCCTATATGTTCCCCCAGGGTGAGAGTCCGACATTTGCACAGTTCTTTCAGGGATTCAGTCGCTGCTCTTTGCAGAATGATTTAGATGAACTTGTGTTACCAGCTTGTTTAATTTGTAAAGTATTATATCTTTTAACGTGACTTTCTTTAGTTAAATAATTTTTGAAAAATGTCTATGGAAATCTGCATGGCTTTATAGGACCCAACTTAACCTATTTGGTTGCTGAGGGCTGTGATACCGTGAAAGAAGAAAAAAAATATTCTACCAAAGCCAGATGAATTCACTGCTTAGAGTCGTTAAATTTCACAAGCCCTCAAAAACAAGGATATAATTACTTTAGGCTATCTTTGTCTCTTCTTAGCCTTTAGAACTCAGTAGCCATTAATACATATCTCCCTTGCCTTAAGCAAGTCTCAAACACATGTCTTCTGATACCTTGATTGTGATATTACAGAAGTTTACACTGGAGACTGAACTGCCTCTTCCAGCCATCGAGGCTAGACCCTGCCTGACTCCTGAGCCCCACATGTTTGAGAGGGGGTAAATTTTACCACTGGAATGAAATATTAAACAGCAAGATATGGCCCAGTATTTCTGAAGAGCATTTCTGCAGCAATTAATGAGGTTAAGCTGGCTCATAACACAGGAAAATTGAAAGAATCCCTAATGCCACAAACAAGTATTTCATAATCTTACAATTCTACTTAAAAAAAGACAGTAACACTTATTTTATTGGTGCTTAGGGAGCCAACAGGAAGCTTCCAAAGGCAAAAGTAAACAATTTGAGCCAAGTAGTCAATCTTTTTGAGATGACACTGTTACTACTTCATATTTGTGAGGGATTATAACCAGGAAAATGTACCAAAGATTTGCTTTGACATATCAACATTTTGTCCTGAAGATATTCACATCAAAAGGACAAACTAAGTAAAAACGGAGACAGGATTAATTTCTTCTGAAGCTGACCAAGACCAAACCCATAGGCACGTACCATCGTGGTGAAGTTGCAATATTGAAGGCAAATCTTCTTGAATAAATGGGAAATCTTTCAAAAAGTGGGAATCTTCAGTCTTCTAGATTGTCTCCATGACAATTCTTTAAAACTATTGAAATTCAGAGGGAAGATGTGGGAGGAATGGGGGAGGAAGGCTGGGCCCAAGTCCTTTAACCACAGCTCCAAAAATAGACAATTTTGTTGTGCAGACGTGACAGCTAAATGTTTAGTTTCTCAGGAAAGAGGCAATGTTTGAAAGTAGAGAACTTTAGACAATTCAGAAGTCTGAAGAATTTTAGAAATAAGGCCTTATATTAGGAACGAAATATTGAAGATTAAAAATGTACAAAACCAAAATTATATATCATTTTTTTTCCCTCAGGAACACTGACAAATGGTGATCATTTTACTTGCACCTTTTATGAAAAGAGCAGATGGATTTTAATAAAAATAAAAGCTGTCTAATAAAAGTCATTTCCAAAAAAAAAAAAAAAAACTACACAAATCACATCATTAAATTGTGATCAAGCTATATATTGAGTCAAACATGTCTAAGCATTTGTCTACTTGGGGATTGTACCAGTGTGCTTGATTGCTTTTATTTCCACTTGGATAAATTTTCCAGTCTGGCACTAAGGAGATTGATTCACATATAGTTTCTCTTTCTTTTCTTTTTTTTTTTTTTTAACCGCACTGTTAGCTTCAGTGCCTCTTTCCTCTCTCCTCACGACTTTCTTTGGGCTATTTGTGGGCACGACAGAGAACTGGAGCAGGGAGATAATTTGGACTAGGAATAAGCATTTTGTACCCCCAAGCAAACGTGCTTCCTGGTCCCCCTCACTGTATCCCATAAATACTGTCAGGATAATGGAAAAGGCAGCTCTGGTAGAAGAGCCCATGGCAAGTTTTAAGAGATGGCAAAAACTGCTGAAACTAACCCAAAAATATGCCTTGCGGCCACCTAGGGAATGTCAGATGATGTTTTCAGACACACATTTTGGCATTTCAGTCCTGTATTTAAAACCTATCTTAAGGAGGGGAAAAATGAAAATGTTCTTGGGCAGAAATAGGAAAAAACAAGCTCGCATACGTGATATGTAGGAATGATCCAGGCTACTGAACTTTTTCAAAGGACAGCTAGTTATTGACAAATATACATTAAAATGTGCTCATGTACTTTTTTGTTTGTGTAAAATGGATCATATGTTTTTATTGCCTTTGTCTTCATGATGGTCAAAATGTTATTTTGTTTGCTTCCTTTATTTGTGTGTAAAAATCTTTCCCTTCCATATGCTTGTTTTGAAAAGTTCAGGCTGCAATGACCTGGCTGCTAATTATCATATAGTTAAATAGTAAAAATGACTTTTTTTTCTGACAGTTTGCAAAAGTCCTTCTTTGAAACAATTTTGAATTATTATTTGATGACTTTGTCCATTGATTAGCTACTGTCTAATGCCCATCATTGACTGCCCACTGTACCACAAAATTACTAATAAATGCACTTAATTTTTATTATTTTTTAATCCAAAAGAAGAAATAAAATGTTCTTTAAAATATCTCCCTATTTCTTAGCAGTTCTACAAAAGAGCATTTTTAAATTTCTAGTACAGCCCATCAGACATCTTCAGTGATGTTTTGGACTTAACATCAATAGATGAATGGAATAAACATTAATTTCCAAAGCTAGTTGTCATCTGGAATCAATAATAAAGGCTTTGAAATTTTTCGTCTGAAGAAATTTTACTTCATTTTTAAGTGAAAAGCTGGTTGAAACAAAAAGTCAATAGCTAAAGCTACTAGAGGAAAATTTTGGAGGAAATGTCAGGAAAATTCTCACAGTGCAATCAGTAAAGACCTGAAAACAGTTCCAGGAAACTGATTAGTAAGTGAATTGTAAACAGAGTTGTTGTCAAGCATGGGTAAATTAAATGGTCTTTCATAGAATGAGAATCTGGACAGTACAGGGGGAAAACAGCGAGTTTATAGGTACGTAATATCTATTAATTGCTACCACTAATTTATTCCCTATTCGGATTGGCAATAATGGATTTAATTCTTCCATTTTTTTAAAGAATTCAGAATTCACTGAGAGAGGACAACAAATATTCTTATTTTTTTAATTATTTGCTTGTTTGCTTGTTTGTTTTTTCCTAGAAAATAAATTATAAGCTGTCATTAACTACCATTTCATTGATCAAATAGATTGAAAAGCCAATTGGTTGTATGCGAGAATATGAACCTCATTGTGCAAAAGTTCTCTCTCATGAGTTGCGCTCATTCCATATGGATTCTCACAATCTCTTCAGTGGAGTGAAGGTGTGTAAAGAACCTTGGTTTGAAAGACTTGGTGCAACTGTAGTGCTGAAGGAGGAAGATGGTGCTGTGCTGAGAGAAGTTTTACTTTTTGACCATGATTGTGCAACTAAGAATCCTAATCTAGGCATCTAAGACATCTTATGAAAGTTCAAGTTTATATGGCAACTAACTTTCCTCCTGTTCTGAATGGTGGCAATGATTGACACTGTGGATTTAGGAGACTGTCACCAGCCTCTGTGCCTCTGTTTCCAATTTTACTGTGGGAATAACAGTGCTGAAAAATCTAGTGATGATATTAGTGTCACCTCAGCACAACGAAGTGCCTGTACTGTTGTAAATGTTTTATTATTCTTTGTAATTTATTCTTTTTATATTTATTAAAAATATGAAATACAATGAAATAAGACCACTTTCACAGAATCAGAATACACATTAATCATATTTATCCAGTGCCTAGGAGAAAAGGAGCTCAGACTGCAAGGGGAACTAGTCCAAGATGCAGTCCAAGAGTTAGGTCAGTGGTTCCCATGGGATGGTTATGGTGTGTACCATGCAGTGTTAGCAGCAGTGGGATATATGAGCTAGGTTCTCCCATGGTGGTCCAAGGACCACAGATAACCCTGAGACTGTGGTTTGTGTTCTACAGATGGCTTTAAACTGTAAAATGTTGGACCAAAAAGTAGAGGTTCTGGTTACATTGGTTATAGTAGTAATAGGAAGAGTAAGAAACATGTTATTAGACTGATTATACAGTGTTATCTCAAGAACTACATAAAATGATAATTCAGGACTAGCTAAAGAGAGAAGGAACCATATTTAACTAGACTATCTTGCAAAACATCCTCTTATTTGAGGAAACTACAGCATTGTAGTAATCTCTCTTTACAAAACTAAATATTTTATAATGTTTTCTGAGCATGGTAAATTTGTTAAGCATAGGGAAACACTAATATAATTCCTTTTGAGTTAAAAAAATGAAATATATCAATATATATCTATCTATAATATAAATATAAATATATCAGTATATTAATATGCATAAACCTATAAATATATTTAGATAAGATGGTCATGGTCTGTGTTCAAGATTTTGAGGGGAGAAGGTATTTTGACTGTGACTGTTTTCCAGCTAATCACGAGATTCAATATCTTTTCATATAAAGGTTTGAACGGCCTTTCTCAAAAGTTCAGGATGGTTATTTTAAATTTGAAGACTATATATTTAGATTCCTGAAACCATATTCACTGTTCAATCTGTGCTGACAGATTAAATCAGCACAATAAATAAAAAATCTGCTTTAACCACTCTAGTTTTTTCTTTTCTTTCCTTTTTTTTTAATTGCTTTTCTTTCCTCTCTCTCTCTCTTAACCGTGCTTCCACTAGAGGAGAAAGGAAGTGCTATCCATCAGTCTAGTGATAACAGTGAAACTAGCCTGCAAAGTTTGGACAAAAGTGTGGACAAAATCCCACTTGTGTCTTTCCCATAAAATTTTACTGTCTAATAAGCTAAGTGAAACTCCTCAAAAATAGATTGTCCCACAGCTGAATCCACATATCCTAGCACATCTCTACATCAGCCAGGCATATCCTCGTGTTTTACCATCTCAGATATATTTCCCCTCTTAAGACCATGCCAAACTCTCCCCATTCAGATAATACTGAGTGGTGTCACTAATAAATGGGGAACATTTCATCACTGCATTTCTCTCTGATGCTACTTAGATTCATCTTGTGCATCTGCACCTCTTTTTGTTACAAGACCATACCATTTTAACTGTCTGACTGGCTCAAAAGTAGGTTTTAGAGTTTTGCTGAACTTACAGAACTCATATTCTCTACCTACACCATTTTATTTCCAGTGTTTCGATGTCTCTGAAAGAAGGTTGAACAGGATTAAAAAAAAAAAAAAAAAGAGTAAGGAAGGTTGGTTTTTAGCCCCTCACAGGTCATAAAAAAGAAATAGTATTCACTTGGATTACCCTCGGCAGTTCTGCAAGCCTCACTCCAGCCACAGTAGTAGCTAATGTAATTAATCTATTTAAACCTCTTCCTAACAGTACAGCGATGCTGGTTTCACTCTTCTGTAGCAGATGTGTGCTTTAGTTACAAAAATTTAGACTGACAGTGATTCATATCCTCCCTTGGCAGCTAATTCTGCAGCCTAATTTTTCTCAGCTATGAAGTTTTTTCCTAATATTTGATCTAATCCCTCCCTGATGTCTTGTAAATGCATTTCTTCTGCCAGCAGTGACAGGAAGGAAGAAGTGATGCTTGTTTCTTTTTGTAGTCTCTTTTAACCATTCCTAATAATTGCCATTTCTCGAGAATCACATGTGCACTTCTTTATGGTTTATCTCAGAAGCCTTATTTTTCCAGCTTCCTTATTCTAGCAGCTTTCTCTGGTTCTTTTCTCTTATTTAATGGCAAACATGCAATGTTTGCAATCACACTGCAATAAACATTTCCTTCATTTTTACTACAACAGAGCCAGAAAAAAAAAGAAGCTCTGCAAAGTTACCCTTGGCCAAAAAAATACCATGTCAAAGGCAGCTCTTCCATTAGGACTTCAAGGTGACCTGAATGGTAATGGCACTTCATTTAAAGATGGGCTAAGGAGAGTCAATCACAATATAGAGCATTTAACACTATTTTTTTTTTTTCCAGAATATAACCTGCAGCTATAGCTCTGCCCAAGAGACATGCAGGAGTTAATATAAGGATTCAGGCAGTACCACACATCAGTACCTTCATTCATAGAAACTCAGTGAACTTTAATCACCTGTTGTTGAGGGATCTCAAAAGGTACAATGAAAATATATGCTCCAAAAGAGACCATAAAGTGAGATAAAGTTCTTTTAATGACATGTGTTCTGCAGTAATAATGCCAGGGGGGACTCAGGATGTAATTTAGCATCTCCAGGCAAAGCTTGGATGAAAAGACTGCAGCTTCCTGGCCCCTTTTGCTCACTGAAACATACAGTTTCCATAGAACTTGGGATTTTGAGATCAGTGAGGTATCTAGAAGGATTTCAAATTTTGACCAATTAAAAAAAGGAGGGGGCTTGGGGAAGGACTGTTTTTTTTTTCCTGTCTGATCAACAGCTCACAGGGAGTTAGACTGGGGAGCATTATCTTGTTCTGTGTTTTTCCCTGCTATGTTCTTCATAACAGCAAAAAAGGAGGGAGGAGACTGGACCACAGCACTGGGAATGGACAGTGTGACCAGTTGACCTCTGAAATAGAAAAAGTCATAAAATGTCTTATTTGTTCTCTGATCAGAAAGGGGGAAGTGTAGTAATTTCCCTCTCCAATTCCCCCCTCCCTATGTCAGGATACCCTTGTACTAGCAAAACACCAAGCCCATTCTAGGGTGGGGTCAGAAACTTGTACAGGAAGAAATAAATTGCAAACAAAGAAGAACTGTAACCTTATTGAAGAACTCCTGTCAAAGGCGGGAAATGAATTATAAATCTAGTCCATTGCTGGGAAGTTGGTGCTGTGAGATATAGGGATGGTAATGATTTTCCTCGGGCATGTCCTTCAAGGAGGAGTGAGGATGCTCAAAAACTTCACTGTTTATCTGTGCTTTGGACAGAACATCATAACAAAGTGCAACAATCAGCATTAATAAGTTGTAATTTAAGATTTAGTATTCATTGTGTACTGATAGTAAACAGTACTTGGAATGACAGACAGCTGCAATAAGATGTGTTCCTTGCAAAGAAACACACATTTCCCCTTTATGCAAGTAACAAGAAAGAAGTAGAAATCTTCTTGACCGAGACTCCATTTCTGCTAATCAAATTGTAGGTATCTCATTTCCTGTGAAATCCCAAGTGATGGCAACATCACAGACACCTTGTTCCCACACAGGAATTATGTGTAATTTTCTGTAATTTTCACACCTATAGTGACTAAATGATCTGAAGTTTGGAATGGGGGAAAAATGGTGAAGTGACTTAGTCTGTGTTACAGGAGGTGCTTGAATGTCTGAACTGCTATGAGCCACTCCGGACGTGTCTACTGCAGTGTTGACAGCAGACATCTCATCGTGGTTGTGGGTTTTGTTTACTTCTGATCACACGTATTGTTATGGAAACCCTTAATATCAGCAGAGGTGAAAGTTAGGTCCAAATTACATTAATGTGCAAAGCAAATGTTAAAAGTGCTTTTAAATCCTTCTAGATGAAGGATGTTGCAGGGGCCAAGGGGGAGGATTGATTTTTGTTTATTTGTTTGTAGACTAGACTTCCATCCAGAGAACATGTGAAAATTACGTCTTTAGATTTTTCTTTGGGTCTGCTTTTAGCTTACTCTGCATAATATTGATTTACTCTTTTGGAATCTAATATGCCAAAAAAGAAAGGTAAGGACTGAGCTTTCATCTGCTGCATTGATAAATTATACAAGTTACTGGAACCTGGTTTCTTTTCACCATTCTGCCATTTCTTATTGCCTCCTTAGTAGGAAGAGTCTAGAAATGACTCCAAGACCGTATTTATCACTGACTCTCTAGTCCATTATAATGTGTTTCTGCTCTTTGAGTGAGTGGGGACAGTTTGAACAAGAAGTAGTATGAAACCCTAGTGTCCTGCTGTGCTCTCATAAGCTTTCCACTTTAAGTTCAAGTCATATATTCGATGTATATTAACTAGTTTAGTAAAGTACATGTGCTCCACTGGGTACACCAAGACAGATATTTTTCCTCTCTTTCTCTTCTCAGAAGACCATCATCTTAGTGCCTAGCAAATTTTCACTAATCAAATAGAGACCAATGGTTTTCAAGCACAGATCACTCTGAAACTTCTGTCTGTTACACTAAGTACTGCCCTATTGTGTAAAAGAAGACTTCAGAAGCTAGTTGATATCTTCTTGCCATTACTGATGGACTTTTGTGCAAAATCCAACCTGGAAGGTATGTTCTTGCCATCTATAAATGCAAGATAATTCACTCCTTGATGCGTTATTCACACTAATTATACAACACAGACAATTTCTAGTAGTGAAATGATAAATCTGCAGCTCTGACCTTTTCACCAAAATATGTACGTTTGTGCGTAACTTTACCCTTACCAGATCTGTCTTCTAGGCATTTGAAAAGGTCAGAAGTTCATTCCATTTTACTCAAGCAAAAAGAAAGACTTGAAACCAAAGCTGAGGGATTGAGCAATAATTTCCAAAAGGGTAAAGAGGAACAGCTGTGAAGGATGCGAGAGAGTTGTTTATACAAAGTCATTTTATTTTAAACCTCCAGTGAGACCAGCTTAGGCGTAAAAGGACACAAGTGAGTTGAAAATTACATTTGAAAAGGACAAAACAATGTAAGCAATATCTTCATCTGCTCTGGAGCACATTGTGAAAATGAGTTATAAAAAAATGTTTCAGAAGGTGCAATGAGGAGATAAGTATCTGATTATAATCCTATCTGAGAAGGTGTTGGATCACAAGCATGATCTGAGAATCATATCTGAGAGTAATTGCAAGTTAGTAGTTGTTTAAATCTCATAGTCCCTTTGTGCAGTAAAAGATGCTAAAGGAGGGAAACTGAAGCAAGTTCTTCAAAAGAATCTGAGTGAATTAGGAGGAGAAATTCCAATAAAATGGTGTGAGATTTGAGTATCTAATTCAGCCTGGGGTCTTTGAAAAACCCATCGCAGGGAAAAAATAAAACTTGGGTATTGACCTTGTACATCCATACTATAGTTTGACACTAGAGTGCTCTGAAGCCCTACAAATGTTCTTAGTTTTTGTTTAGCAGCTCTTACCTGGACTTTGCATCTTTATAGCAAATATTGCCACTTGCCCGAGACCAGAACTGGAGCTGTTGACCAGGGCTAGAGGAAAAACCCAGAACCTTTCCTCCCTTCTCCTTTCTAGACATTAGCTCATGGTCTTTAAAAACTACGTGCTGCAACTTTGCTTTAATTTGGGATGACTAGGCTTCTGTTGCGACTAAGCTGAACTCTTATCATAGCCCAAATACGGCCTCTCGTTGTGTGTTTTCCCAGAACACAACAATATTGGCTTAACACCAAGCTGGCACTCTGCACTCTTGTCTCTGGATAGGAAATGATATTTATAGATATGTACACATGCAAAGTCTCCTATGTTGACATGCACACACACACATATCTGCACATTGCTCAAGCCCCAAGACACAACAGAGAGAAAATTTCCAGAAAATATACAGAAGCAGGATTTTTTTTTCCTTTGTCCTTTCTTTGAAACACCAGTTCCTACACTTGGTGTCTGTGAAGCAATGACAGCCTTTCAGAAACTGGCAATAAGTGTTGTTCAAAAAATAAATAAATAAATAAATAAAAAATCATGTTCCAAATATTTAAATCAAATTTGAAAAAAAAATATTTTTTTTTCTCTTAGTCTCAAGCCTTCATGATACAAAAGAAACTCCTTCCCTCCTCCCTTCTCTGCTGGGTATATTTATCGAAGGCAGACAGCCTCTTGTCCACTTTGGGGGAGCCCGGGTGGAGGAAACACACTGTACGCGCTTCTATTTGAATAACCTGGCAAGCCACTTGAGTCTCACTCTCTCCCCATTCTGCTCATTTACAGGACCTAATTTCTGAAGAACATGGGCCTTCAGACTGATTAGTAACACCCTGTGTCTCCGGATGCCAAAGGGACGACAAAAGGGGACTTTTATAAAGAGGTAGGTTGGCTGCTGTTCCCTCTCCAAGCAAGAAGGGCTAATCCAAGAATTGCACTTGGATGGTGCTGAAAGCATCTTGTCAAGCAGTCAAAGGATCTCTGCACCTTGTCGGAGCCAGCTTTGGGAGATGGAGGAGGCTGCAGAGAAATCTGCATCCCAAGAGTCTCTCTGTCATGCTGGGAGATGAAGAATTATCCTTTGCCTTCAAAAAACTGGACAGGACAGTTCCTGGGAGAAACCTCAAAGTGGTGGATGTACATAGCTCTAAAATGTGGCATCTTTCCCTCACCTTAGCAAACCCTACTCATCTTTTCCCGAAAGAAATAAACCTCATTGAGATGCTTTTTGGTTATCTTAAAAGGGCATTTCTCTTTCTTTGAGGCACAGTGTGATTGGTTCAGCCCTGTTTCCCAGGCAGAAAAAAAAAGAAAAGAAAGAGAAAAGAAAGAAAAAAGAAAAGAGAAAATAGAAAAAAAAAAAAAAAGAGCAAAAAGAGAAAAGAAGAAAAAAGAAAAACAAAGGAAAAAAAAAAGAAAAGAAAAAAGAAAGGATGCTTTGCAAGAAACTTCCAAAGGAACCTAACATAATAAAAACAGACATTGTGAGAGAACAATTGTCTCATATGCCTCCAGCCCACAGCAGCTGTAAAGTCTGAATACAATGTACTTTCCACTACAGTAAGCCTTTGCATGGCAAAGATTTCAATCAAATGACTTATCTGCGTAGGCAGCGATACCTCCCTGTTGGTCGCATTCTTCCAACCTCCCTCTCCCACCTCAGCCATTGTTAATCTTTCAGACACAACTGCAGCACAGCCTAGTTGTCATCATTTCTTTTGGCTTCAGTTCAACTGACGACTGCCTTTTTAATTTTTTTTGTTTAAGTTACTGGAGAAAGTTGTGCCAGGCTTACTGGGTCCTGAAACGATCAAATCCCCAAAGAAAAGACTTGCAGGTTTCTTTGGCTGGAGTAAATGCTGGGTTTAGTTTTTTTGCACTCCTTTCAGCTCAGACTGGAGATGTATTGCCCAGGGTTGTAACACTAGCAAGCAACATACTGAATAATGTAGCTGCCATATGTTGTGCTTTTCTGCTGCAGCTGCATCAGCCAACAGGCTTTGGGTCCAGCCCTGACACACAGTTTCTTATTGTCCTCATTTGGAGAAACGTGCTGCAGAAATCTAGCAGCAAACTGATCTATGAGCAAAACACAAGCTTCATCACTACCACTTCACTAAATATTTGCCAGTTGCTGCACAAGGTATGAGCTCTGTCCTCATTTAGTTTAGTGTATGCTATGTCCCCATTTATTTTTCATCCTGGTTTTCAAAGGCACTTCAGTTTCTGTTGAGAGGGATAGGTAAGCACCAGGAATAAAACAGAATATGCAAATCTTTTCAGCTAGTTGGGAGGAAGTTCCTAGTCTCCAACCAAGGCAAGGTCTGCTAACTAAAATTATAAAATAAAAATTGAAGAAGAAAAAAAGGTAGAGAAGCTGCTGTAGAGCTCCTTTCTCATACCTGAGATATTTAAGGAATATGTATTTATATTCATATTTATTTATGAATATATATGGATATTTATACATGAATATTTATATATGAACATGTATTCATATTTAAATATGTTTATATTTATATTTAATGAATGCATTTATTTTGTCACAAAAGAAAACATAAAGAAAGTCAATGAATACAGCATAATAGAAACAAAACAGGCTCTTTCACATATGGCCCTGGTCAAAGATATACTTCTCTGAAAAGTAAAGAAATTTTATCAAGGGAATTAAGAAGAGAAGTTGATCCAGGGTAAATAAATGTACAGCACCATTAAAAGCTGCCTGCAGCAAATCAAAACACAGTGAGCATATTAAGACATTTTATATAGATCATGTCTGTTTTCTGGAACATATTAAGAGCCAGTAGATGAGCTTTATAAATCTGAGTTATTGGTTTATTCTCTCCTGCCTCCAAAGAGGATTGTCTGTTTCCCATCCTTCTCCTTCAGTTATTTCTTCTCTCACTGCTTCTCTTTTTCTGCGCCTTTAATGACTAAACAGCCCTTTAGAACCCAAAATAATTCCTTTTTTTATGTGGAGAGTGAGGATTTTTTCTCAGTAAAATATTCATACCATACAACACAGTTGTATCACAATCTTGAGGAGGTATCTTCATGGTGAAAATATTAGGTGAAAGCATCTTCCATTTACAATAAAATAGCTGCTGCTCCTCAGAGGACAACTATTTGCACTGCCTTCCATCCCTGCTAGCCCCAGATGTTGCTCTTTCACACCTACATATATCCAAATTTAGACTCCTCCTCTTCCATCTGCTGTCAGTCTCCCCTGTTGACTCCCATCTTTCATTCCCTAGGGAGTCTTCAAGTACTCATATTGCTTCTGGGAACTCTTGTGGGGGTGATTAGGGGGAGCTTGGAGTCAGGAACCTGGAACTGCCTTATATCTGGCAAAGTAACAAATGTTAGAAGGAAAAGCTTGAGAAAAAAAAGAAGGAGGAAGAAATGGTAAATGTCTGTCAAAGTCAGGTTGCTGATCAACTGTCTTATCTTAACCAGGCTGTTCCATGGAGAGTAGCTGTATTTCAGTCCATATCTCTTGGCATGCTAATCATCTTTTCCTTAATTTCTACCCTAAGACTTGACCTTTAAATTCTCCTAGCTCCCAAATGTATCTTTTCAGCAACCAAGGTGTAAATCCAGCTACACACTTGAGTCCTTTGCCAAACAGGTATTACCATGTTTAACAATCATATGAAAGGAAGTGGAATTAAAAGGAGGGATAAGAGAATTCTGTATCAGAAAAAGAGTTTGAAGTACAGAGTGAGCCCTAAGAGTTGTGAAAGCATCAGAGATACAATGTTCTGAAATACAGGAGGTGCCAGAAGAACTGTAAGAAGGCTGAGGGCTGAGCAGCCCAATTCCTTCCTGGTTGTGTGCTGTGGGGATGGTTGCAGAACATCTGCTATGGTGGGAAATCTGGAAAAAAAATGCTGCAGAGAGAACAGATTACTAGTGAAGAAGTGACAAAGGTGTGAAATCCACCCTCATCAGGGCTTCCTTAACATAATTGGGACTGGGCCAATGACTTATTCTAGTATAAGCAGTGGAGAAAGAAATCATCTTGTGATGAACATAATGAAGAAGATGAAATGTTCTGGATATGGACAAAAGGACAGATGCAAAAAAGGAGACAGTATTTTGGCCGGGATGCTTTCTCTGTAGTACAGAAAACTTACTCCCAGCTCCGGGTTGTTCCCCTGGAGGGAACAAAGCGGAGTAACCTTGCTAAAAGTGTCTGAAGGAATCACAGAACAGCTCCCACTATGGCTCATTTTTCAATCTCTAGTTCAAACACAGCATAGCCTGTTCATTCCCACAGTGCAGGGCTGACCTTAGAATCTTCCATGAGCTTTTACTAAGTGCAGCCCAGCTGGCTGCAGAATTCCAGCCATCTGCTTCTATTTTTGAATCCCCAGGTTGCCAACAGTTTTCTTTAACTCCTCCTCCTCTGGGGATTGCCTTAAACGGAACTGCACAAAGCAACAAGGCCTCCTGTTAACATTGCTGGGTTCCTAAGGAATTAAACTGCAGCAGAACAGAAAGCAGGAATGACCTTGTGCAAATGTTTAATGGAAGACCCATTCTCATAAATTTTCAACTCCAGAGACATTGGGAGGCTTCTCTCTATACATGGCCAATAGGCAGCAGTTAGGTCAAACCAAGAAAGCATTAACCAAATTTGGGAAATGGAAAAAAGCATTGATTTTCAGAACCTGGAGCTTTTGTACCACTTCAAGAGAAAAGATTTCTTGGCTTTATATGAAGACCATAGAAAAGGACAAATTTGTCTGCCCCAAAATTTCCCTGACCCTCTTATTAGAACTACATTTTATGTGCCCAGGTTCGAGGTTTCTCCTATTGCCTGGTAGGTTATTGGCTGTCCTAGGTTGAATACTTACTTTAAATATATATTTTACTTAAAACTACAGGCTCTGTTTTTGTGTTCTGTTTGTACATTAGGACGCTAATATTTAGGTATGTATGTATAGGTAAATACAAGTGAGAGTGATGTCTCACTTAAGCTCATCAGAACATTTAGAGAATATAAATGAATGATGGTGTCCCCCTCCACCATAAAAGCCTATAAAACAAAGAAACTTCACAGAACAGATCTGTCCAAGTTACATCTATGCATACAGTATTAAACGCAGTCTGAATCTTTATCAAAATTCACCTAAGGACTGTTTTAGCTGTTCACAGGCAGAGCAGGAGTTGGAAAAGAGAGTCCTACGCAGACTCCCAGACTCCCAGAGTCCCTCACATTAGTGATTTTATATAACTCTGGCCCACATGCATACTTTTCCATATGTATAAACACATGCACAAAAGTTTATACACCTACACATGCACGCTTTTTACTGAATCACATGGAAGTTGTACACCACTCACTCTGAAAATCTGGCTTGGCACAGTGCACATAGCACTCCATAAACAACACAATGTGATCACATTGAAGTATTTTCCATACCTCAGATATCACTCATTGCAGATATTGCCAGTTAATTACAGCTTTTGGACCTTGCAACTCTTCTATCTCTATTCTGTTTTCTTTATTCATGCAAAATATTCAAGCAAAATTACCGAGTCAGGCCCATCGTGCTGAGGACCATTTAAATCTGATTACCCTTACATATATTTGGAATAAATGTGTACTGGTGAAACCCCATAGATTTCTGAGGCCATTATTAACATTTAACAATGATTTCCATGTTTGAATGGGCTCAGGAAACAGCTATTATTTATCAAGAAGCCAAGTCAAGGCTCCATAACAATATTGGACAAAACTGACTAACTGGACAAACAATCCTTTAAGGGAAGAAAGATGTTATTGTTCATACAGTGAAAACCCTAACATAATAATTAACCATGTTGAATGTTCTAATAGAAGACCAGATGCAAGAGAAACCCAAAGTGAGGGAAAAGTCATGTGAAAAGTTCTCATGTGACAAGGCAAAGTAATTGAATGCAGACATAAACATAATGTTCACATCTGAAGTGCCTAAATCACTTCAATGTCTACACAGAGTCTACTTTGTCTCTAAGGCTCCTAAAAGCCTAAAGTTCAAGTCTACAAACATAGAGCTTCACTCCTGCTGAAGCTCATTCAGGAGCCAGAAGCTAGGTAGTCCTCTAAGGCATCTGAAAAAAAAATACGTTCCCAAATCATACCTGACCCACACCAACAGGACCAATCTTCTCACCAAAGCTACCATTCACTTCACTTGATTTCTGTTGGCCAAAAAGTAATTGCTACATACAGACAACAGCTAATTGCTGCTTAAAAAAACAGGTTAGACCTCTCTCAGTAAAAGAGGATTCAATAATGAGAAGGAAGTAATACACTCATGATGGATATTGTTTTAAGAACTGTCTGGGTCTAGAAAGCTGTTTTCTGATGCAGGTTTTTGCAGACAGGCCTACCAGTGGAGGAGAACAGAACTCAGCATGAAGTGGAGAGTTAAGAGTGGGATTCATGTCATGTGATTTTAGCAATCTATGGTGACAGTCTCCATAGTAGAGCTGGTCACTCTCAGTTCCTTTTATAGCTGATGAAGAGAACTAAGACTGTGATTTGTTTGATTAATTTTAAGATACCTACTTTGCAAGAAGACACAAACATAAAGGTATAATGATTCCTCTTTACTTGGCTCTCATGAGGGTACATCTGACATAGTTTGCCCAGCTTTTTTCTCGAGTACAAGAAAGTTATTGGCAAACTGCTCTTTGTTTCAACTGATGGCCACAAAAATTCTGTTGGGGCACATGGTTTGCAAGAAAAGTCTGAAGAAGATGGTCTTGTTCAGTCTGAATAAAAATCAGGATAAGGGGACAACAATTTGCAGTCTTCTACTGCCTATAAGACATTGTAAGTAACATGGGACAGATGCTTTTCAGAGGGGCAGAGCAAAAATGCGTAGGAGGCAGCAGAGACAAGTTATAGTAACAGAAGGGACATTCTGACACAAGGGAAAAAAGCTCTCATGGCCAGGGGCTGAGGAATGGTGCTGGTTTCTCTTTTTCGACAGGCACAATTCACAGGTTGTTGAATCTCCATTACTGGAAACAGCCAAAACTTGACTTAATAAGGTCATCAGCAATGAGATTTAGCACTGAAGCAGGATCTGCTTTGAGCTAGAGGTTGGACTGGATACCTCCAGAGATCCCTTCTTACCTAAATTATTCTATGTTTCTACAAATTTTATTCAGTCTCTATTTATTATATTGTCAAGTCTATTAATTAGGAAGTTCCTTTGGGAGGATGTAATGCCACCCACTGGGGATGTCTTTATTTAGTCAAGTGGAACTTTTGGGCCTCTAAGTCTTTGTTAGCTTTAATCCTGAGATTTCTAGCTAGAAAGTGTGTTTCATTTTGAGGTTTTTGGTTGGTTGGTTGGTTGGTTTGGTTTGGTTTGGTTTTTGTTTTGTTTTGTTTGTTTAATTATTCCTTAGAATAATTTAGATAAAAAGATTTATTCCAAGTACTGTAATCCTCTTCGGATAGCATTCCCAACAGCACACAGAAAGAGTTTTCTTGATAGTCTCTTAAACAGGTGAGTTTTCTCAGGCTTGTGCCTTTTTTTTTCTCCCAAGTGGTGAATTGATTTCATCTTTCAAATTATTTCCTGTCTTTCACCTATAAACCATGATAAATGGACTGTCAACCCAGATTCGTGAAATATTCCATCTATTAAATAAACAAAGCATAATGTAAATCTATGTCAGCCTTAGCAATGGTAAGAATTAAAACAAACTTTACCTTAGAGGCCAAATATCCACCTGTGGCAAATAAATCTTTCTGTTTATGTCTGCTTCATCAATAACCTATGCTAAGAAAGACTCTTTGAAGTACATTTTGAAGATCAGCAGAAATGGACCAACAGGGATTACCAGTGCCACTAAAGATGTTTTACGCTATTGGGACAATGGAAAACAGTCTAAGACAAGATAAGAATATAATTCAGATTTTCTTTCACTGCTAAAACAATGCAGAAGGGTTTTTGAGAAAATCAGATTTGGCACCAGGACAGAAAATACAGTCACCATACAAGTGACCATTCTGTCCATACAACACTGATAGGGTATAAAATCAGACAGATCTGTCACTTTCTCTCCTTTAATTCATGCCAGGTTCCTCTTGATTAAGCAATAATGTGAAATATTGCAACAAGGAAAAGACGGAGATCCCCAAGGGAAGGCAAGTGTGCACTGCAGCTTGTCATTTTTATAGCCACATCCGCCTTTTGGTCAGATTGCTACCTACAAGGACTCCATTTACTTTTCAGGAAAAAAAGTTATGACTGTTTCCAGCAATTGCACTTATCAGCCACTTATTTGCCAAGAGTTGCTATTTGTCTCCCAAGCACTAGGGAACATTGTTTTGTTTGTATTCAATGGCAAAACATGAATTAATGGACAATTCCTTTTTTTTTTTTTTTTTTTTTTTTTTTTGTAGGAATAAAGATACACCCTTCAGAAACTTATCACAGGCTAATGGGGGAGAGGTTAAATGGAGGGATCACTTTTAAGTGTTAGTGGTCTTTCAGTCTTCTCAGGACCCTAGAAAGAAAGTGCTTAAGAAAGGAAGAGAAAGTGGAAGTAAGCCTCTACAAATGCTACCAGAAATGGGCAAATGGTATCATTACAATAATTTTTTCACAAGTTTTTTAATTCCTGCCCTAACACAAGAATAGAAACAGAAAATAGGAAATGGCACAATGAGGGCAATTCATGGCAAATTTTAGAGCATGACAAATCAGGAAGTTCAGGAGATCATAAAAAGTGAAACATGTTAAGTTTCTAGGGTTACAAAGACTGAAATAATTTAAAACATGAGAATTCACTGAAAAAGACTCAAGGGTAATACTTTAACCAACTATACAACAGTATAGTTTAACTAAAGTGAAATGTATCATATATAAGGCAATGTGATCACAAAGACAATTAACATTTATTTAGTGATGAATCTATTAAACAGTTCAGCATCAGAAAGTCTCACAGAATCCCAGAACGGCTGAGGTTGGCAGGGACCTCTAGAGATCACCTAGTCCAACCCCCTACTCCAGCAGGGACACCCAGAGCACCGGGCACAGGGTGGCACCCAGGCGAGTTGGGAAGATCTCCAGAGAAGGAGCCTCCACAGCCTCTCTGGGCAGCCTGTGCCAGGGCTCTGACATCCTCACAGGAAAGAAGTTCTTCCTCAGAAGAGAAAGAACTCTTTAAGGAGAATGTTGTCTGATCAGCAGAAATACTTTTCTGCTTACAAGTTTTTCTGGGCATTTTTTTTCTATTATTTCAAATAAATGATATATGTGTAAAGGTGATCCTTCCAAGGACATCAGATTGAGTAAAATAAAACTCATGCCAGTCCTTGACAGATGTTTACTGGAGCACAACTTCAAATGAACCATAACAGCCATACTCTTAGTATGACTTTATTGTGTGATTCTTGGCACGTCCCAATTTCATCTGGGGACAAGAAGGGAAAATACTGAAATACTATGAGAAATTCTTTATTAGTATTATTGTGTTATTTTAATTTTTAAAAAACATTAAGCTGTGAATTGTGACTGGTGCAGCTGGTGGATATGAAAATACAATGGAAGCTTCCTGGTTTATTGGCTGTCATTATGTTATGTTTGAATTGCCTTTCTTTCCTTGCATGTGTTAAAACTCCACATGAAGTAGAGCAATGTAAAATCTAAAATTATATTGCCCTGTTTACAATGGGGAGTAGGGGAAGGGGGTGGAGCAGCTGTTTACTTCTAAAGATAGATGACTAAAGTTAAGACCTGTAACTCCTTAGATCGTCTGTCAAGTCAAAGGAGATGCAGGGATTCCTCCCCGGACTAATTCAAACTAGCTTGCTTAGATTTCTTCTAAACTATGTTGTACTGGTGCACAAAAAAAAGAGTCTTGGTCAGCTGTCTGAAGCACAGCATGGATACATCTGCACTGCTGATGTCTATGGAGGAAGAGGAGGAAAGGCTGGCCAGGGATGAAAATAATGATCTGATTACTTGATGGAGTAAATGATATTTTTGAGGCCAACTGTTAGATGTTAACAAGGATCACCTGGTGAAGGTAAAGAGATGAAGGGATATAAGGATCACCTGGGGGCTGCCCTGAGAAAGAAAGGGAAGGAAAAGAGGAAGAAGAGGCTGTAGGTTGTTGTCTGCTCTGCCTCCTTTCCCCCACAGATGTCCTCTATCGAAAGCAGGGGTGTTGGCTGGTCTTCAGACCAAATGGTCCCAAGAAAACCACCTTCAACTTGCTCAACTTTGCACAGGAAATGTTTGAGAGAAAGCTAGTTGAGATGGCCCAAAAGTGTTCCAGGAAATGCTTCACCACCAGAAGGGAATAGACAACCGTATTCCCATGGTGAGGAATGTTCTCCTGCAGTTTTCCACACACTACCATCTGCGCCGCCACTGTGTGCGACTATTTCCCATGCCATGGGCTTCCCAGGAGGGTGGATCCTAAGACCATGGCAGGTAGTCCCTGACTAATCTGTGGAAGCGTCTGCCCTTTATTTTGTTTTCTTGTTAGAATGTGATAAATTTGCAGGTTCATCCCCAGGAAACACCAGGGCACAGATATGGTCTATTTGTCCAGAGGCCAGGAACTGCTAACACATACATCAGGGGAGCTGTTTTAAACAAGCCCATTCAAGGCTTCCTCTTCAGTTCCGGGAGAGCTTGCAGTGATTCCTGGTGGCCTCATGTAAACAGTGGACGTTTGTCCACTTGACATTTGTTAGTGGGACTTGATACCTGCTGCTTCATACTTTTGGTTCCTATGCTGGGTACCCTCCAAATATTCTCATGGAATGCTGCTAACATTTAAGTGTGTTTATCCAGTCCAAAACAAATCTATTTGTGCCAAGCATGGGGAAATTACTAGTAGCTCTGGCCTTACACTGTTTAGAAACTGCTGTTCTCGGGTCAGGATCTAAGTAGTAGAAAACTTTAAAAACATAATTAAGATTCTTGTAAAAGAAAGGCGACTGGATGGGTTGGAGCTTGGAATTTTACTATGATGTTTTCACTTAATTTCTAAGAATATTTACTACAAACTGACAGCAAATTTAAGTGTTATCACCATGAATAAATATACTAACAAATAGCAAGTCATTTATTTTGACTTATTTGGGTTTTTTTTTATTCACTAGTGAAACAATTATCCTTCTATTTAATTTATTACTGAGATAATCATTAGCAGTGGCTATAGCAGCTAATATGAAATCCACCGTACACCAAATAGAAAGGCTGCATCGCTTGTTCAAGGAAGTTTTGGACTTTGAGGGGTAGAAAACAACTTAAGATATTGCTCTGTAGTAGACCAAAGAACATGATGTGAATTTCCAGCTTAATTACCTGCACCTTGCTGGAGTAAACTTTTTACTTTCGGTTGTTTGTCCAACTGCTCTGAATGATAAATTCTGTGATGAAAAAAGGGCTAATTTTGAGTGTTGGGTAAATACTCAGGAAATATCAGGAAATAAAGCCAAAAAAAAAGATTCTGGGAAAAAAAAAAGGGGGGGGGGGGGCGGTCC
>JAWLRI010001102.1:1031889-1055300 GCA_034781795.1 Crypturellus tataupa
GGGGGTTGGACTAGATGACCTCTAGAGGTCCCTTCCAACCTTAGGCATTCTATGATTCTATGATTCTATGATTTCTGATAACCAAGGGGAAGTATCAAGTTAGAATGCAGATACACATTTATTTGCTTACAATTTTTGGTCTCTATGGAGTTGCGAGGGTTACCCAGGTAAATCTTAAAAACAACATAAAAAACTTAACACCTTTCAAAACTATTGTTTTAAGCTCCTGAGCGAACCAAGTAGGCATGACCAACAGGAGGTGGTTATCCTCCACTATTATTTCATGGTTTATTTACTCTTTTTTGAAATTTTTGTGCAATATCTGACTCCAGAATCTCGAGCCTTTGGTATTACTAAGGGTTCTCTAAAATTTAATCTGAATCTGGTAGCAAATAGTACTATACACTACAGACTAAATGAAAATGTCAGACTGTATACAAATATAAAGAGCAACCAATGGTGTTAAAATCTGTCATCCTATTGCTGAGATTATTCAGAATTTAAGTGACCATATCGCTGGGCCTCAAATAGATATGCCTTGAAACACAAGACATAATCACCTCTACTCTAGTGATGAAGTGGGTGAGTCTTTTTTGAGGGATAAGTATCTACATTGCAACACCCTTCTCACCATTGGCAGGATGATCACCAGTGGTCAGGATAAGCATGTGTCCAAGAGGGAGGGCTGGCACTGCCTTCATCCATAATGCGTCTACTGGGAAATCTCTGGCCTCTTTGCATCTCAGTAAACTCTCATGTGTGCTACATTTTAGACCATGCTCATTAACAGAAAATGTGTCTTAAGGAAATAAGATGAAAGGTGCAGGCCCATATTCATCTTCCACATACTTCTTCCCACAATCTATTCTTCTGCACCTTTGTGTTGACAAAGATTTTGGCAAGACTTGTTTGCCTCCTCCAGTACCAGAAACATCCCCAAGAAATGGATTACATCACTTCAGCAAAGAAGGAATCTGAGTTGTACATAGACATATAATTAATCAGTTGAGTCTGTTACTTGGTTGCTCTGGAAGTATCGACTAATTCTGTTTTCACAGAATCACACACACAGAATGGTTTAGGTTGGAAGGGACCTTTAGAGATCATTGAGTCCAACCCCTTGCTCCAGCAAGGACACCCATAGCATGTGGCACACTTGGGGACAATCTGAACCTCTCTGTTATGCATTACTGGAGCTAGGGATAAAGTCTGTCACTCTTTCTTCATTCAAAGATTAGCTGTATATGATGATGCCCCTGAGCAACTTGGTTTGAGTTCAATATTGACCCAATTTTGAGCAGAAGTTTTGACTAGAGAGTTCCTGATGTTCCTTATAACTTGAATGATTGTATGAAAGGTTTTGATTCTTTTCTCCATGTATGCTGGATTTGTACAGAACTGCCTAAGACCTACAGCTAAATTAGCTGAGTTAATGTCCAACAATGACTTTCTCAGATAGCAGATCCACAGCTGGTGGATCACTGACTGAGGGCTCTGCATTGATACGTGTCACTCCATAAAGTAGAGACCATTAACCCTGAGTGTAAAATTTAATGTAAGTTCCTTATCCAGTCATGACTGTGAGAGTAACTATCTGAGTTTTTTTTTTTTTTTAATTTTGGTGAAGTGAACACTATCATGTCTTAACTACAACTTTTGGTTAAGAAGTGAATACTACCATAATGCGTCCATTGCTCTAGAATCACAGGATCACAGAATGGTCGAGGTTGGAAGGGACCTCTAGAGATCATCTAGGCCAAATCCCCTTCTCAAGCACGTGCCCTCCCTTCCCCCTTGCCCTCACCCTGTGTGTCCTTCCCCTCCCAGAGAGGTGGTCTGACCTCCATAACACTGGAAATCCCAAGGTGCTTCTTCCTTGTCCTGTAGTGCTGCAGTGAGGCCAAAGGAGCACGGGCCTTCCCTGCTGCACCCCTTCACCCAGGGCCTGTGCGTGAGGGCACCCAGGAAATCCTGGGGGGGGGTGGAAGATCAGACAGTTTTGATTTAGCTGAGACTAAAAATACAAAGGCTTCTTTCCCACAACTGCCCTCAACTACCGTGCTTAGCTGACTAGCTTCCATGGTCTAAAGTAATAATGTGGGTAAAATAATGGTATGTTTTCTTTACTTTTTTATTTATTTTTATTTTTTTATTTCAGAGAAAGATATTTATTAGCTGTATGCCCTCAATAGAGAAACAGGGGGACAGGAAATTAAACTGAACCAAGGTAAACCCAACTGTGTAATTCTCCAGTGACCTCATTTTTTTTTTTCCCATTAGGAATAAAAGCATATGAAGTTCCAGCCTGTTTGCCGTTATATGGATAAGACAGTTTGTTATGCAAGGTCGTTTCATCACATGGTACTATTCCCCACATCATCTAGCCATCTATTAACGATGGCTGGATGGCTTACGTCTCTCGTATGGTCCAGCTCACTTTCATATAACAAGGATTAGTTTCTCGTTCCTGAACGTTTCTCCTCTGGAAATTCAGAAGTCTATTTTGCAGTAGGAGAATGTCAATTTTCTCCATTCTTATGAAACACTTTTCTTTTTCTTTTTCTTTCTTTAGAAGAAAGTTAAGCCATAGCATCTTATTGAAACATGTGGAAGTGCTGATCACTGTCTTTTCCCTCCTTCATATATCCGAGCCCTTGGGTAAGTCTTCTTATGCATAATCCCAGAAAAAAAATTGTCTAGCACATAAAAAAAAAAACATGGCGTGGACCATTTATGAATGTATTATCCTTTTTTTTGCCTTTTATCTTTTTGTATTAATCTTCT
Organism: Crypturellus tataupa; assembly: GCA_034781795.1. NCBI lineage: Eukaryota > Metazoa > Chordata > Aves > Tinamiformes > Tinamidae > Crypturellus > Crypturellus tataupa. The sequence goes on from JAWLRI010001102.1 coordinate 1,034,674, forward strand.
GTCCACTACAAAACTAGCATTTTAAGGAACAGTGCTGCAGTAGATAATATGTTCTGTGTATCAGAAACTTCTCCTTATGTGCTAAATGAAAACAAGCAGCTGATAATTTGCACCAGGCCTAATGCTTTTAGCACTTAGCTTAACACTACTATGGAAGATCTTTCCTTGACTGAGCAATGAAAGCATTTCCTTCAATTGAGTTTGAGCCTACTTAAATATATCTGTTGCCTGTCTGACTTTTAAAAAGGATATCTAAGTATCTTAATGTGTTTTCTTCTTGAAGCTTATTCTTCCCTACATCAAAAATATCAATTATGCTGCTTTATACCAACTAATTAACATTTAAATGTTTAACAAGTCAGAGTTCTTAAATCTAAAGTTATTTAAAAGTAAGCTCAGGAATCAATCTCCCCACTGCTCTCAGAACCATCTTTAACTGATCTGGTCTGTCTTTATTTATGTCTGAATCTTTCATATTTTTCACCTCCAAGCCTGATGATTGTGATATTTTCCAGTTAATCTTCCTCCTGCTGGAAGGCCATTCCAAAATTCAGTAATTATAAGTCTTCTTTAACTCTCAAAACTTATTCTTTACTTGCCAAATTTCTTATTTTATTTCTGGATATTTATCTACAGCGATTCTCATCTCTCACAAGTACTTAACAGTATCATTCTGAAATGGCTGTTTTTATATCAATTATTTGAGTGTTAGAGATTCAGAGAGTACAAAATTATCATTTCTTAAGTAATCAAAAAGTCAGGCAAAGGTGTAAAGAGTTTCGCTTTAAACTATATGAGAGGAGCACTCAAAAGTATTCACAAATAAGGCAAAAAATTAGCTCTGGATTGCATCCTAGATAGAAACTTTAAGCAGAATCTAGGGACAAAATATACTGTCCTCTGCTAGATTATCTTTCCTATAGACACAGCCTTAAAAGCTCCAAAGGGGGCACATTCAATTCCCAAACAAATCATATTTTCCTTTCTTTGAAGAGCAGACACCCTCAAAAAACAAGGCTAACCTCCTTCCTCTCACTATTTGATCAATCTGATGAGAAACTAGCCATGGTTTTGCTGTGCAGGGCCCTGGTATCCCATGGAGAGAAGAGTGATGGTTTCATTAGCATTAAATCAGAGTGTATTAAACTAAAGTATGAGACCAGTGACAGACAGGAAAAGTCAATACTTCTAGACCTTTCATTAAACATGGCTAGCTGGAGACAAACCATTTGTTAAACAGCCTGATTTACTTTTTTTTTTTTTTTTTTTTTTGATGTACATATGGGAAAATTCTTTGGGGAAAAAAAGACTTTGCTTTGCTGGTGAGAAACAAACAAAATCTATTCAGAAGATGAGGAAGAGTGATTTTTTTTTCTAATCCAAGAAAACACAAGTGAACGGTTTGTTTTCAGGAACACACTTTTTCCAAGTCTGAGGTAGTCTGTGTTGTCAGACCGTCTTGTGCAAAGCATTAAAAAGATGCTTCCATGGAGTTAAAATACAGCTCTGAATGGATGTCAGGAATTAGGGGAACGATTCTGACTCTTTCCTTTCTCCACCTTCTTCATCAAATAAGAAATCCTATCAAAGGAAGGAATAGGGACCAACCCTGACTTTATTCATTCCTCACTCCAAATACAGTCATCACTAACTTCAAGGGAAGTTGTATGAGTGTGTGTAAGGAAATATTTGCTGCAGTTCTCCCTTGAAAGCTTTCACTGACTTTACTTGGCACAGGATTGGTGTCAAGTTCCTGGAAAAGTCTGTTTTTCTTTGGTACCTCTCCGTGATTCCTGGAGAGGGGCATGCACAGGGCTCTATCAGGACAGCACACATGGGATTTCTTGGTTCCTTCCCCATCCTGAAATGCCAAAAGAGAAAATCCTGCTTTTTTAAGAAGGGATATCCCTTACAGAGTTTTCGGCTCACATTTTTGTGCTCCTGCTGTTTATAGAGTTCCCTTTATGATGTCTGACAGGTCCTGTATATTTGATTTAGGAGGTTGATGCTGTGCCCTACCCTCACATCTCACTGGCTTCAATGAGTTGCAGCAGTTTAACAGCAATAGCTTTGGCTCTGGATGCCAGAAAGAGCAGTTCTTTCCCATCGGGTTGTACATTAACAATGTACACACAGTGTGCACATAGTGCTCCCTGCTAGTCTAGCAAAGCCCCAGGACACATTCACTCGCTCCATCACATCGGTATTAATATTGTTCTGAAGGTTTTGAGAAACACAACCACAGACCATGATCTCTCAGTGTGCCAGGTACAAATTCAACCCAGAATATAAAGACTGTCTGAGTCTCTGAGTGTTTGTAATCAAGAAATAACAGTTTAAAAACAGGGAAAATAGAGAAACTGAGAGATGTCGACACACATTGTTTTCTTTCCCTCTGGGATGGAGATTGTCTAGCAAAGACTGTTTCTTTAACTAAGGTATCAGATAAAGGCCTGGTTGTTATTGAATTCTGTTGGTTAAGCTAAAAAGTAGACAAGTAAGCAAAAATTTACTACTCTTCTAAAGAAAATAGTCAATTTCCTCTTGAGACAAACAGAGTTCTTAGGATTCTCTGATTATTCCAAATATCCAGGTTGTCTGCTGAAGTACGTGAGCCCTGATCCAAAGGCTTATTGCACCAGTTTATCCAGAAGAGATCTATAATCTTCTGCAAAGATTATAGTTCAAAAAGCTCAATTTTGCCATGGAAATTTCCAGTAATCCTTAGACTGTGGTTCCTGCCATGATAGACCTTGATTTAGAAGATATATGTATATATTAATTTGGAAATGAATTTTGAGTTTTCTTCATCTGTAAAACAAGCTATATCTATCAATCAATCTCTCTCTCTAGTGTCTGAGTATAAGCATAAGTGCATGTGGAGTGGTGTATATATATATATATGCTCAAAACAGCCAAATATGTATATGACATAATGCATACAGTGTCATAAAAATGAAAACAAATTTAACTATTCAGTCACCAGTGAGGAAGGGTGCTCCAAGAGCTTCACTGTGGGCAAGAAATAGTCACAATGCTTCTGTTGTGTCCACAATTGCTAATTGTATAAACACCAATTGCTTGCAGTGAATAGAGGAGCAAGGGCATTTTTTAAATGCTTTGAGTAATCAGTCCAAAATTTCCTATCTGACACCTACAGATAATCTCTATCCAGTGATGCTGAAAATGACGGACATGTTCTGTGCTTGATGTGCTAAAGTGAGATTTTTCTTGTACAAGAACCTTTAACTATACTTTTTTAAACTTCTTTTTCCTGAATGTAGGTACAGGTATGTTTATGTATATCTATATGTATATCTATATGTATATACAGGCTTGTACTCTCCACCAAAAACTCAGGGCACAGCTGTATTAGAACAGAACAGAAGTACTACACAAAAGTAGAAATGAAATAAGTAATAACTTCTGAGACCTGAGATAAAGATTAGCGATAAAAACCTTGTTATCCCCAAATGGTCTGGAGGATGGGTGATAACCATCAGATTTATATCTCAGCCCAGATGTTTCTACTGTCACTACGTGACTAAATTATATAGCAGCCACGTCTACTGCCAGTTTTTAGCAGGTGCCTTTCCTGTGTTCCACGTCCCTGATCTAGTGCTATTCCTTACAATGCTGGCATGCCATTAAAGACGGCTGCTGCAAGATTGAAATCGAGTAATGAGCTATTGTTATGGTGCTCTTTGTTAAGAAATAAAAATCTTGGACTGCATCTTAGGTGCAGGAACCATTTTACTCGTGCTAAAATTGCAGCCATTTCTGGTCCCATCTAGCAGTTTCAGAGAGTTTAACCATGAAGATTTCCCAGTGCCAGAGAGGCTGGTAGGAGAATCCTATATCTAATTGAAAACAGCGAGGAGAGGGTGGTGAAATGTAGCATGAACTTGACTATATTGAAACTGAAGAAAGGCGCAGGATATAATCTGTTTTAGGCAAAAAAAGAAAAAGACACTGGGATTTTTAATGAGCATGTGAGGTAAAGAACTCAGTTTTATGTCTCATCCATTCAGTGACACCTCTGGAACTGCAATTCTCCACAGAAGCAGACTGACTCACAGGAAAAGCAGCATCACTTACTCAATCATCCGCTCCCTTCATCAAGTTCTCAGTTTATTTTGGAAGTTCTACCTACTCAACCTGACTTTGTTTAGTTTGAGACTGAAGGAGATCAGACTCAGAGGGTGTGGGCACAGGGAGAAGGGAAATCACAAAGGGTAACACTGAGTCATCAAGGCCAAGCATGAAGTCCTGCTCCCTATGGTCAGAGGGCTATCCCTGAACGTTGCTTATGGGCAGATGTGGGGATTCCTTTGGTTAAAGGACCAGAAAGAGTTAGTGAGGAATATCAATATTAAAGAAAAAAAAATCAGTGTTGGGATGAAGAATCAAGGACAACAAAGGATTCCCTTCATCCTGTCTTTGAAAAGGAGTTTGGAATTGGCCATTTCGTTTTTGCCAGAAAAAGGAATTGCCTCCTGGTGTGCCCTATTCCTTCTGCTGAAGCTTATCCAACTGTTGGACAGACTGCACTTTGAGTGAAGGTGACAGAGAGACCATCAACCAACCCAAAATACAAAGTGTATTCCAGGAGAAGGTGACTTTGCACGCTCCAGAAGTAATATCTATTTACCTATCTTCAGCAAATACTCTCCTCCAAAGCCGCTGACCACAGACCCCTTCTGGCTTTGCTAGAAATTTCCTTAGCTGTGCTGTCAACATTTATCATTTTCCTGAGTCATGTTTTAAGATATGATCCTTGTATTTATTATTCTTCATTGTTTTTCTTTCCTCTTTATCGACCCCGAGCAACACCAATTCCAGTTTTGTTTTCCTTGTCTATGATCTTGACCCATTTGTAACTTAAAAAAAAAAATCAACTTGAAGACAGAATTTTCAAAGAATTTTCCAGTTACAAGAAGGTGTCAGAATTTTTACTTTTTCTCTTTGTTTCTCCAATTCTTTCCAGAACCAGAAAGGTTTGACAGACTCAGGAGGCACATTTCCTGTCTACAGAGTAATGTCTACATTACTACTAGAGTAATGTACATTAAAAAAAAAAAAAATCTACAGTAATCTACATTAAAAAAAAAATCATAAAATTGACTGAAAATGAACTATAATAAATTGCTTTTCCTTTTTAATAGCTTGATAAATGTTCATAAGATAAGTCTGTGAGCAGCAAATATTATGTTACTCCTCTCACTCGCCTTCCTTTCCTGCTTGAGGACTTTGTTGGTCACTAATTGCCTGTGATGAATACATTCTTCCATTATCCAAATTACAGAGCTGTCCTTACCAGGTAACAGCCAGCTTTACTGGCAGATGAGTACCTTTTGGATTAGGTTTTCTCTATTCTTACAGTCTTATACAATGGAAAATTGTAAAATGTAGTAAGATGAATACTAAAAAAAGATACAAGATGATGTAAGGAAAAAAGTCACATTTTTAGAACAACAAATATACTGCGTATTTTTCTTTCGGCTTTTCCAGTTTCAAAATATTTTACTTCGAAACCCACATCACTACTATAATTTGTGGGAAGTTAAGTGTCCTAATAGGATTCAGGAGCCCAAATACCTCTGTGAATACTATCCTGAATATTCTTATTCAAAGCAGCCAAAGTAAAAATATTGCTGTTGATTTCAGTGAAATCTGGACTAAACCCTTGATATGTGGTCATTTTGCTTTTCTCTTATGATAAAATAGAGCTTAGTACTGAGCATGCTAATGGAGCACTCTGCTTTCACCTTCTCCCTTTCTTCCCTTCAACCTTGCAACTTTCTTGGCTGTTTTGGTGGATTTTGTTGTTGTTGCTGCTATTGGAGGGTGAATTTGGTTGGTTTTGTTTCATTTTCTTTAGTTTCCTTTTTCCCTTTGGACCCTAAGAAAGGCACAGATTCATCCCACCTTGGGTAAATAGCAGAGGCTCCCATGCCTGGAGCTCATCATTCCAAGTTCCCAAGATCTAAGAACTGATTTGCTTCTCTTTTTCTCTCCTTTGCAAATGAAACAGGAACCTGTGGAAATGGGGTCCTCACTTTGGACCCTCAGTGCTGGGCATACAGCTGGACAGGATGAATCTAAGCATAGATGTGCAATCTGTCCAGGGATGCTGGATAACCACTGAATCCAATAAATTGCTCCCACCGTGTTTCTCCTGTAAAAAAACCCAAGTTCAAGACTATGGCAGCATCAGAACAGAGAACAAGATCTGAAATATCCACACCTTCTTCATAGCCTTGTCAAAAGCAAGCTCTCCCTTTCTTCTATTCTTTCTATTCTCTTTCTCAATGTACCCATTGCTTTCACCAGAAGGACAACTAGCCAAAGCAGCAGTCAGGAGTGCCAGCTCCATGCCTCCCTGCCTTGTTTCCAGGTGGAAGAGTGTGATATTAAAGAAAATCTATGTGTTTTCTCCTTATCTTATGTTTGCTGAAGGAGGCAGCATGTTGGTAGTGCCAGACTGAGATTTCAGGATATCCTGGTTGTGATGGGTTCTGCATGACGACAACTGTTCTGCTGCTTTCCCCTACACTGGGCTCAAGCTTCATCTCCCCCATTCCCATCCAATCCTAGCCCAGTCAGTGGGAAATGAATAAATTTGCTTTTCCCCTCTAGTTCCTTCTTGCGAGGGAAAACAACAGCTGTTGCCCTCCCCATCTCCTGGGAGATCCCCCCACTGCTGTTCTTGCCAGAACACTTAGAACTGGATGGGAAAGAGAAAAAGAAAAATATATACATATATTTCTTCTGAAGATTTCACAAAGACAAGCACAGAAATCTGGGCTTGTCATAATGTTTGGGAACCATTTCATAAAGTCCTATCAAATCACCAAGAAAAAGCGAGTTGCAAGACATTCATTGTGTAGACTTAAAATACTGTTTTTCTCCAACCGTGGATTTTCTGGCTTTGAAATGAATTTGTGTGGGAGAGAGCAAGACTTTCACCCTAGGGTGAAATTTTTGAGGTTCATTTGTGAAGCCTCTAATCTTGCCAAAATCAGTGACAAAACAGTTACTGAATTCGAGAAGCATAACATCTCCTCCACCCAGGTTTTCTCCACTGAACTAGGTAGTATTGTGGAGTTTCCTGGTGAAAGGGCAGGTCTGGTTTCACCATAGGCAACAAATAAATAAATAATAATTGCCTGAGCTTCGTGGTCTGTTGTGTGTTCTCCAAAGGGTGGGACCCACGTGCCTCAGTTTCCCTTGAGGGCAGACCTTTTGCGGCTGCCCTTCCTTAGATCAGTCTGGATTTGCTCCTCTATCCACCACAGCTTTTCTCCCTGCTCTTTTCCTGACTTTTCCATCTGCCTTCATAGGCTCTTCTGAGACATACTTGTGCAGAGCCGTAAATAACATCACTGTAGCTTGGATTGCTACCAACTCAGGGACAAGGAAGGTTTGGAGTGATCATGCTGAAACCCACTCTGCCTACAGCCAGTTTTGGGGCCATCAGAGGACAGAGGAAGAAGAAGCCAGTCATCCAAATTGTGTGGCAGGGGAAAAGGAAACCCCACAAAACAGCACTGCTGAAACCAGACCTCCCGTGCTGAGTGGCAACTGGCAGCCTCTTTCCTCTAGGAAACCACTTTGGGTGGATACCCCCTCCCATGCGGTGCAGCAGTTCCCTCCGCCAGTGGTTTCCAAAGGAGAGATCACATATCACACGCACAGACAGAGCCTTCTGGAGTTAATAATAATAAAAAAGAGCTTCTGTCTTCTTCCCCAGGATGTTTTGGATTAACCCCATCAGAATTTCAAAAGGGGTGTCCCAAGGGGATAGTTGCACACACCAGACCCCTGGGGGGAAGGTAACACGGAGATAGGGATGCACTTGGGCTGCTCAAGAATGATTTTTTTAATAGTACTTTTATGATGTTTTAAAAAATCTCCACGGGGTCAATTTTGGAGTTGACTACAATGCCACAGCATGCAAAAACTTACTACACTATTTGTCCATTTTGTCTTCTTCCCTCTTTATTTTTTCTTCTTTTTCCAACTGTCATGGTAAAATGGGGACAATAAAATGAGAACATTTTGAGGCAGAACAGTTGTAGCCAAGCAGTGAAATAGTCCAGGAACTTTTTACACAATGAGACTGTGAGTATCTGTGAACAGCAGGATGGGAAAACACTGAAATAGTTCCCCCCCTCTCTCTTCCTCCTCTCCTGCATCTAAGCCACCTCTTCCTCCAGCTTATATCTCCGGATTCAGTGTTTTCCCTATATTTTGAATAGCCAGAGCAGGAAGACAAGGAAAATGCAGCTCTGTCAAACAAGAGCTGAGCCTAACGCAACAGGTAATGCTCACAGCTTTGGCGACAAGGTTTCTCTTGCTATACATCTCTCTGTCTTTTTATTTTGTTTTATTTTTTATTTTTTGCATAGGGTCTTACATTGCAAATCCTCAGAAGGTAACAGAAATTATTAATCAATTATTTTAAAAAAATCATGTTCACACATAGGAAAGCAACATCAGGGTCTGCACATGAATCAGCATCCCAAGGCACAGACATATTATCTGAGATCTTTAGGACCATGAGAGGGACTCAATCCTGCAACTAGTAGTGATTTTAATGATAAAATTTGTCAAATGGCATCTTTTATCAACTTAGAGGTGAAAAATTAAACAAGAACAAAACTGATCACAACCACGGTGACCTCCAGCCATGGAAAAGGGCTGGAGAGGAAGGACCTTCTCTAGAAAAAGGATTAATAAAGTATTTAAACTGACCCCAGGGATTGCATTGACCCTAGATTTACCCTTAGTCAATTGGAACAGGACTCCCCCTCTAAATTAAGCAATTGGCTGCATGAAGCCACTACTGTCTCCTACACAAGCTTACACATCTACATACACATCCTTAAGACTTTGAAAGATTTACCATCCTATTTCTATAGTAACTATGAAGGAGGAATCAAAATTGTCTCCACTTACCGTGTTGAGCCCCAGGAGGTTGTGGGGGTGCGATGAGGTGACTCCTGAGAGGATGGCAGTGGCCACCACTGCCCCCAGGCACTGTGCGATGATGTACATGAGCGCCTTGAGGATGCTGATCTGGCAGCTCAGCAGCAGGCCCAGGGTCACTGCGGGGTTCAGGTGGGCACCACTAATGTGGCCCACGCTCTGCGCCATGGTCGCGATAGAGAGGCCAAAAGCTAGAGAGACCTTCACGTTGTCTTGAGACCTGGTAGATGTCTTGTTGCCCACAATTGGGAAGCTAAAACCCAGTGCTGAGCCAATACTGATAAAAATAAAGAGGCTCATGGCAAGGAACTCCGCCACCACTGCCCTCCAGAATATCTTCTTTTTGAATTCACTAGCCATCTTTCCCCTTTTTCTCTCTCTCACACTTTCCCTTCTTCTCTCTCTCTCTCTCTCTCCCTTTCCCTGCTTGATATTTTCCCTTCAAGGTCTGAAGACAAATCTGGAGGAAAAATACAGTTCTTGGATTATTTATAGGGAGGGATTTGGGTGGTCTGTAGGAGGGAAGGGGTGTTGCACAAAAGGAGGAAAGAACATCTACATAGATGCTGACTGCTAGATTGATGTAAGACACCACATGCCTGCCAAAGTTTTTTTCTTCCTTTTTTTTTTTTTTTTCCCTTCCTTTAACAGTCCTCGATCTCTGCTGCCGTTTTTAAGAGGCTTTTTTAAAAATCTTTGGGAAAATCTTTAGGGGTACTTCAGGAATTTTACCTTCACTTGTGCGACTTTTACATAGCTGGTCAGCACTTTCAGCAATCGCGAAAGCTTTTACAGGATTTCTCTCCCACAGCAGACTAAAGCAAAAAGAAGTTTCCTGTGCAGTCTGGTAAGTTGTTCATGCTCAGCTTCACCAGCAGCTAGCGACATCCAAAAGTAGTAAATAAAACCAGCTACAAAACCTGCACGCTAGGGACTTAAATCTGTTTCATTTGAAAACAGGTATAAATGTCCCCTCTGCTGGCTCTGCACAGTCTTTGACTCATTCCTGATGACAGATGCATAAAAACATATATTTATTATATACACAGACTCACAAAAATCAGTCTTACACTGACAAATGAGTGGGGCTTATCCCTTGCTCTGTGCCCAGCTGCTCTCTGAACACACTGAGTTTGCACAAGCACTCAGAGAGCAGGCTCTCTGCACCCATTTACTCTTCCCTTGAGACATCTATGTTTAAATGATGAAATCGATATATATTTTATATATTTTTTCTTTTTTTCCCTTAGCAAATGCAGGAGGCAGAGGCAGAGGCAATTCGGGGGCTTGCTGACCCAGATGCCGCGGTGCAAACCCGGCACGCAGGCACCCTCCAGACGGGTTGTCTGTCCCGGCTGTCACCAGGGAGACTGGCTGACACCGCCGCCGATACGCGGGGCTGGCCGGGCACCCAGACCAAGAGGGAGAGTGAGGGAGAAGGGAAATTACATGCTTGATTTTGCAGGCAAAATGAGTCTCCCAGCAGTGCCAGAACGTCTTGAAGCGCAAAAGGTCTAACTGCTTCTGATTCTATTGCAGCAGGGCTTGTATGCATGCCTCAGATTAACCCCTGTGTTATCAGATCCCTGCACACTTTCGCAGCTGGCGGTGCCTTTATCTCTAAGCTGGAGGGCTTGCTCTGGCTTCAGAATACTGCAGATCTGATCTAGAGGCAGAAACAAACTCCCCAGGAAAAGTTTTGAAAAAAAAAGATTATTATTTAAAATCAACTTACTTCTCTGCCTCCTCTTTTCTTTCCTTTCTTTTCTTCTTGCTTTAATGTGCCAGTGTTAACTTCTAAGTTGCAGTTAAATTGATTCAAGGCTTTTTCACTGGGGAAGTAGGTCGCTGCGAAGACAAAGTCCAATGTACACCTGGATAGCATTAGGCAGTCAGAAAGGATCTTTAAAATATATTGAGTTTTCAAAAATTGATTCAGATGCAAAGCTGAAGACTGTGTAAATAAAAATCCAGATGTTGGCAGCCTGTTGTGCCCAAGTTCTTAGGCATTCTAGTCCTCAGGTGTTGTTGATTTTCTAAAATAACCAGTTTTGTTTTCTTGTGTTTCATAATACACTTACACAACAGAATTGTACCAGTGGGGAGAAAAAAAAATAGAAATAGGGACATACTAATTATTTTTTACCCTTCTAATTGCAATGGTGCTACAATGAGGACCCGCATGGTAGACAAATCAGAAATCAAATCCTACCTAAAACAGTGTATGTAAGTTGTACATGGAGTACAATAACAGTTAATTAAACAAGTATTAAAATTATTTTGTTCAGTGGAATTTTTTATTTACGGCAAAGACTTTCCCTGGCACTTGAAGAACAGAAGTGACTAGCTTCTCTGGTCCTACTACCTGGCTGCCCAGTACGCAATGTGCGTGTCCTCATACCTCAGGGAACGGAGTGAAGGAACGAAGAGCTCTATGAATAGTTCACAAGAACAAGTACTTTCCAGGTGTCCCAAATTGACATCTGTGGGATGGAGCTGCCTTACCATTCTCCTATGTCCGCAGGAAATTCCTCCTTTACTCACCTTTTCCTACAATTAGGTTTTGGACTACCCAACAATCTCTGTACCAGTACTGATAAGGCAAGAAGGAATCCCTCAAAAGAGAAAGGCAAGGCACAAATAGAGCAGCAACCTCCTTTGCAGGAGATTTAACCCCCTCATGATGATTCCAGCCCTGTGTCACCATGGTTGTTCATGGTAAACGTCCATTCAGAATTCTCCTTCACAACACAGCTATAATTCAGCATGGTCATTTTTTCCTCAAAGGAGCTCCACCCTGCTCTTACTCAGTCTAATGACAAATATCCCAGCACTTGGCCAAGTTTTCTGCCCATATACCCGGTCCCCATAAACTGAATCAAGAAAGGGCCAAAGCCAGTGTCTTGTGCAACGCATGAACTGGGCGTTCATGCATTGAACATATTTCATAGTTTATTGACAAATCACAATTGAAGATGGAGTACGTATTATTTATGTATTTATTTATTTATTTATTTATTTTAATTATGTAGCTAGAAATAGAGAGATGACTGCCAACCTTACATAAGTGTTTAGGACAGGCAGTCAAGGGTAGGGACATATCTGATGGGAACTGGAAGGAGAAAGTAGCTTTTGAGCTGAGGGTTTATTCTTCACAGATGATTTAAATCAGTATATGCTCTTAACACTATTTATTTACCCTAGAGACTGCTGAGTGAAGAGTCAAGCTCACAGAATTGGACATTTAACTGCCAGGATCCCAGGGCAGACTCATTTTTTGTCTAAAACAAATCAAATCCTGACAGGTTGTAGAACAATCCTCACTTAACAATTCTGTCAGAAAACAAACGTACTCACTGGTTAAGTGGTAGGCATTATTCTCTTCTCCCAGATGTCAAATTGCTCCAAATCTCTCTACTATTTGACTAAGCAATGAAGGTTACTGCAAGTTTGGTCTTGGCCAATGTGACTTCTCTGCAGATTTTCCACTTAGGTGAAGGAAGAAAGTCGAAGGGCAGAGGGAATGCTTGTTGGTCCAGAGCCAAAATGACAAGAGGAATGTGGGGAACTTCAGCAAATGAAAACTGATCTTGTCTTAGGAGGAACTGCAGTCAACCTGTAACTCTGACAGCCAGATGTTTTAGCAGGCAAGTGGCTAGGAATATATTACAGCTCTGGAGGCATCAACAAGTTCCACTTTCTGCCTAAAGATGTTCATCACTCGGAACCATCAGTGATTTTCTACAATGAAGAAACCTAGGTCTATGTTTACACAGCCTAACTTTTCAGAAAAAAAGAGAAAGCAGCCCATCACTGTTAACTGAAATGAAAATATTTCCACATGTATTCTGCTCAGTACCATCTATATATAAAGTTGTAATTCAGAACTCGAGCTTTCCATAAAAAATCATAATCTGGATGTTAGTGGCAAATCTCCATTTGATAGCAAGATTTCCAGGGTTTTCACTGGGTTTAAAGGAAACATAGGTGTGTATTTTCTACGTTCATTGAAACAATGCACTGAGAAGACACTTAGATACAGATTCTGTTTTAAATTACATCAGTGTTTGTCTAGAATAATGCTGAATTATTTCAGTCAGGAGCTACTTCTTGATCTGATTCTGCTCACATTCTGGTTACAAGGAGACTTTCTTCTGGTCGTTATCATAAAAATTTACAAGGCAGCAACTGAATAAATGTAGAGACCCTTGGGAGCCTCTTGGCAAGAGATATGCCTGAGCACAGCTGACATTACAGCATGACTTAGGTGTCCAAGACTTGGAGGTGGTTTTACACTGTTTTTACAAGTTTTTGATTTACAAATCCTTGATTTATGCTCCTAAATCCAGGAAAAGGGGTAGGTTTCAGACATATCGTCTCTCTAGTGTTTCCTATGAGCCAGTCTAAGCATCTCCTTGCTCTGTACACAGACTTCTGATAATTTCTTTCTTAGCCACTCAGCTGATGCGTTCCCCTTTGTGCTCAACTCAGCCTTCAATATCGTCTTAGAGCAGGACATGTAGCTGGAGCAAATCAGAAGTTATTTATCACTCACTAAATCACCCAGTGTTCTGGGATAGAAGATGGTGCTTAGTGAGCAGGATTCAAAGGCATAAAGTCCACATGACAAATTTTCATTTGGGTATTTCATGATTCAATATTATCAAAGCAGATTCTACAAATCCACTAAGTTTTTTTCCTCTTCTTAGAGAAAAATCTGTACATTCCACCATTAAAATCTTTTTATTCTAATATTATTTTGATTAATTTTACTTCTTTTGTGTCTTTTTGTTTCTTTCATGTTTTGTTTTGTTTTTATCAGATGGTTTTGTAAGCCTGCTGAATACATCTCATTAACAAAATAGCTATTCCCACTCCTTTTTTCTTTTCTTTTTCTTTTCTTCCAGACCAGAACACAGTTCCAAAAAAAAAGAAAAAAAAGAAAAAAGAGAGAGAGAGAGAGAGAATTTAACATGAAATATATGAAGTAATGACTGTATAAATAAATTAAGGAAATTGAATGTCAGCAGAGGTAAATCTATTTATATCAATGACCATTATGGTCCAGATAAATAAGATGGTGATTAGAAAATTATTTCCTCTTGAAGAAGGCATCTAAGGTGTCCAAAGAGAAAACCATTCAGCAATATCCTTGGAGAGTTTGTCTCAAATTTCCTTTACAGTTGTTTTCAACTCTGAGAGTAAAAGGCTCTATTGTGCATCCTGACAAAATATATAATAGAATGGTGAATGTGTTAGTATAGAAGGCTTTTTCATGGCACGTGCAAAAAAGCCACAGAGATGGCATTTATCTCACCTAATTGTAGGAATCTATCATGAAAATATCTCCAACTAAGCTTGTGTCCTTTCTCTGCCCTTTTAGTGAATGCATAATGTAGGCGTTTCCAAGACTGCTGTAATTACTCAGCTTCATTTTGGATATCTACAATCCATTGACACCATTCCCATAGTTATTTAGATTGCCCTGGCTGCCTAGATCCAGAATAAACACCTAATTTTCTCTAGGAATTCTAATCCTGTGGCCATGAAAGGGGTACTGATCGTCTCAATGTAAGTCCTGCCACACTTTTTATTTAACAATTCTGTGATATGAAATAATAAAGAAAGATGATTGTCATCCATCTGGCACACAAAAGGCAATTTCCCAGGCGTCTTCAAAACCAGCCCGCACCAGGACAAGATTTGTCTTCTAAACTGCTAAGGGGCTGTTGTATCCCCAAGTTCACGGCATCACCTCTTTCAAGGAGGTGGCATTATGAGTCACAAAGTTCCCACAAGTCGTCTTGTGAAAAGGTTAGTTTCTCTGGCAATCCCGGAAAATGCCACCACACCGGGGGTTAATTTTTTTTTTTTCCTCTAAGCAAACACATTTAGCAACAATTGTCGTTTGAGTTTCCTGTGCCCAGTGCATCACTGGGACCATTTTTTTTTTTTTTTCCCTTGCACATCATGCTACATAAAATGACAAGTCTGCCAGGAACACTGAGCATGACACATCAGCGACTGCACTAATGAAAGCCTTGGTAGCCTGTTGCAAACACAGGTGGTCAATAAACCTTTGCTTTTGGCTATAGGAAAGTTTTCAGTATGGATCACAGTTTGCTTTTTAACACGCAGAAAAAAAATCAGGATCAGTCTTCCACTCTCACAACTCATGGATCTCCTCTGCAGAAATGTTGGTTATTTTGTCACTTTGTTGTTTGCTTTGGGAGAGGGTTTTGCAAATAGATTTCTGTAGGTTTTGCTACCCAGATTTCATCATTGCTCTATGCTCTGTTTCAGCACAGTTCTATCACTTAGGCTTACAGCTAGTCTTTGGCACAGTCCGAGGTGCTGATTCGACATCAGAGATTTTTTTAATTGTGAGTTGCTTTTAACTGCCAAGTGTTATAGGGCACTGAATGTTGAGCTGATATAAAAATAAAAGGAGACCTTGAGATGAAAATTGTGACCTAATTCCAAAGCAGGGAAAAGCTTTGTAGCGAACCCAGGCAGGGTTATCACACGAAAACATTCAGATTTGTCAACTGAACATATTAACTGTGAGATCACATTGAAGCAGTAAAGTAATTCTGCAGAAATGAAGCAATAAAACAGAGTATTTGTAGGCAAAGTGCTCATATACATGAGAGGCTGCTACATCAGAATATCACAGTAAATGGGGAGTCTTGGGATGTTAAGTCTTTAATCCATTGCCAATCAGACTTGCATTCCTCTTGGCAATGGTCTGTGTAGGATGTCTTAAATATCCTCAGGTATGACCCGTCTAGAGGATTCAGTCCGGTGTTCACAGTTGGAAGGCTTCCTAACATCTGGACTAAATCACCTTTGCAGCAATATAAGCCATATTCAGGCTGGAAAATAATTTATTTCCTTCCTTTCAAAAATGTTTAAGATTTAAGATTATTTTCTTCTTTCAAAACCAAGGAACTCTACTTTTTACAATATTTCATTGATCATGTTTTTTTCTTGCCTTTGATATAAACATTTCTTCCCTATTTTGTGCCTATATGATTATAACAGGGTGTACTTTCTCTATAAAATAACACTCTTTCCTCTGCAAACCACTTTTACAATTCATTAAGTTCATCTTAAATTCTAATCCTGCAGTACCATTCCTCCTAACTCAATAATGTGTGCAAAATCAAGATCTGTTCCCTATTCTATCCCTGAAAATGAAAAATAATGAAAAATAATATGAGAACAGAAGTTATCAGACCCATTGCCTCAGCAGCATCCTCAGTTTTTAGTGAATTGCTAACTATTCCTCAACTGTAGTTTTCCAACATTTGTCCCCTTAATGTCATTTTATAATTCTTTGCTTATGGGAACAGCATTCAAGATATTACTCTTAGTTGGAATAAGGAGAAGTGATATCAGATCTATTGCTATGCACTAACCCAGCAAATAGAATAAAATCCTCAGCAATAGTAGGATTCCTCTTATCTGACTTTAGAGAGCGATCTCTGTTCATCACAGCTGTCACACCCTTATAGCCAAAGGAGAGAAACAGGCACATCTCACCAACCTTCTGTCATACACCTACTAGTAACACCATTGACTGTGTTGATCAGATCTTCACTGAGTGTAAAGGGAACTTTGCAAAGATGCTATACACTTTTGTGACTCAAACTGTTAGCAAGACTGATCATATTTTCCCTGGGAAAAAAAAAAAAAGCAGCACAGAGTGGGGTGGCACTAGGGAAGGAGTAGGAAGATGAGCCAACATTGTCTTCGCTGGGTGTAGCAAAAGCGTAAATTCAAAATGGAAGCAGATTATGGATTCCTGCAGACAGGAACTATTACAAACTGAATCAGTTTCCTGGAGGTTGTATTTCACTGAGAAACACTATATTTAGTGTATGATCTGCAGCACACATGCCAATAAATCTACATAACCTGGGAAGCCTCATTCTGCAGTTAGTTTAAAAATGGAAGGCCAGTGAAATAAGGTATACAGGTAGGTAAAATTTATGCAAGCCCTTGACAGAGAATTTGTCCATTTCCACCCTGAATCTCACTCTGGTTCATGCTGCACCATTTCAAGTTTGCACAGTCATGGCAGAAGAGGGCACAGCTTACATTACATATTGGGCACCTTTCAAATTCCTTGTGATCTTCATCAGAAGGAATGGATCAACTTTTTTACTGTAATTGCAACTTTTTAGGAGGATGACTTTAAAGGAAATGGTGACCTCTATTGTGAAGATCCACTTCCCTTTATCGTATATTATAGTGAGATGAATCACTCTCAGAAAGTGCTTATCTTCCCTCACTGAATATAGGGGGAACTCGGGTGGTTAGTCCAAACTTGATGTTTAAATCTTAGATAGCTTGAATTAGATGAAAAAAAATCCCACTTTCTATGTCTTAGTGAGTAGCACAGACTGAATGAGAAGCTGAATCTAACCCTTATGATGTCCCAAGTCTTAAGATTCTTTTTCTTAAGAGAGCAGAAAAGGGGTTGTCTTTGGCACAACCACCAAACTGCATCAACACCATCTCTTAAAGCCCCTTTGACGATCCTGCCAAAGGATTCTTCTATTCTCTCTCTTATTAGAGGTACCTTCTGTCTGCCCATTGCCTTCAAGCATAATGATGATCTGTATGACTTTCAAGGCACAGAGTATAGCATCATCCTTATGACTTTGGGGATACCATAATTCACTCAGGCTCTTTGCTGAGCACTCTTTATGACTTTGTCTTCCTTGTGATCACCTAGCACCTTGTAACATGAGTTGCAATGTCATCATTTCATCGGCCGACCTCTTTTCCTTTTCCCTGTCCCTTTTTGCCCTTCTCTTCCTTATATGAAGATTATCTCTTTCTTTTCAATTTGCAAGGTCCTGTTCATTAGAAGTCAGCATCAGAAACTGGAGGAGTTGTTAGTCTTTAGTATGCCTTGTTATATAACTAAATGGTGAGATTTTTCCCTGGTAACACCAGAGAAACCATAAACATGGGACTCAATTAATTAAAAGTTAAATAAATATTGTGAGTAACATTCTCTATCTTCAACTCACTACATGATAATGAATATTACAAACAACCTATCATCATTAGGATCCAATCTGGATGTAAAAATAAAATAAAACAGATTTGAGGAAATAAATTCCTTCTTCATTATTATACAGTGTCATTCTATATAAATAGTATGAATTTTACCCATAATATGAATTTTTACAGAGACCAGAATTTTCCTTCCTTACAGAAAAATATCAACGTGCAGAACCATGGGTCTACCTATCTTAGTTTGCCAAAAGAAAAAGGTGAGTTCAGTTGCTGCAGAAATAATCTGAGATGCACATCTGAAGAAAAGTCTTTAAATTATATTAGGTCTTAGCTTTCCTTCTGAGAAGCAAAACTAAGATCAAGGAATCATTTAAAGTTTATTCTTTCTCAAAGACAGTCATGTGTTTGTTTTGCCATTGTTTATTTCTGTTCTCATCTCACCAGAAAAGAATGGTCCCTATCATATTTCCTGCTATTTTTCCATTTCTCTGTACTGTTGTAAGTAAATAGGATTTAAGTGTTTATTGTGCACAAATTCGTCCTCTGTAAGGGCACATTAGAACCTCACTATTTGACACTGAAGATGTTCACATTGCATCAGGACATAAAACAGTGATTCTAGAAGAAATTGAGTTTTGGTAGAACTTGCTCTTTTCCTGTGTCCACTACCACCTCTGCACTGCACACTCCCCATCCCCTGTGGTCAGGGTCCATGTTCAGTGGAGAGTCAAACGTGCTCATACTGGACTGACTCAAAATAAACCAGCTGCTTTGGACAGAAATAGATTACGAATGCGCACAGAGTGTTTTGTCGTTTCTCAACTATCTGGGTAGAAACTTGCCTTGGATCGCAAAAGATGGCTGAAGCCCACTTCAGCGAATAAGGCACAAAGAGAGCTGGGCTGCACCTTTAGTTTGTGTATTGTCACATTCATTCCTTCCATTCAGTGAAGACAGGGATAATTATATCACCCCACCAGTGTATGCAGTCCTCAGTATTTCCAGAGCAAGTATTTCTATTCTGCTGTGAAAGTGCAGTTTTCCAAGCTATCTGCTTCCAGTGGGACTGTCAGAATACCTGAGAATGGTGAAAACACTACATTTTTAATGTGTTCATTACTATTTAGACAATTGCAGTATATAACCATGTAAATCTTGCACTAATCTGCTAAATTCCCAGAAGGTGAACTAAAAAGAATAACAAAAAGACTGACATATGCCATGAAATTGCTTTAAAAGAAAAAAAAAAAGAGAGAGAGATTGAGAGAAACAAGACTTGTATGACAAAAACCTAAGTAAAATCAAGTCGGAACTATGTATATTAATTTAAAATGTCGATACCTGTCTTAAAATTCGCCCTTGCTCATTCTGACCTCTTTGATTCTCACTTTGAGACATGAGTTATGTGACAGAAAGCTTTATGGTTTTCAGTCATGGCACCAAAATGGGGAGGAGAACTATATTCAACGGAAACAAGGAAAACTTATTGGAGTATTAGGCAGCAGGAGTGGTGGGAATCTCCTAACAACTCCCTCTTCCTAGTCTACCACCATCCTGCAAAACTACCTGGGGGTTTATCTTCTTCCAAGACATTTCTGAAGCAAATATCTCCACTGCTAAGCTTGGATAGGAGCCATCAGAGGTGGAAATGTATGTAATGACTGGGGACTAGTCTGCACTTTTTCATAGTGGCTGAATCATCAGTAGAAGACAGTGAGTGAGACACAAAAAGATGAATATGGCTGGTTTAGCTAACCACGTACTTTTAACAAAGAGTATGAATAAAGACAGAATGAGAACAGGAGAACCCTGTCACAGAAAGCAGTGACAGGGTTTCTCCTGTTCACTGCTCTGAAATCAGACGCCTCTCATGCATCTACACACAGATGGACTTTTCCAAAGCTCATGGGCAGTTGTCACTGCTTCAGAGCAATAGTATTTCTACTAGCAAAGCACTGCAAAGCTTGACCTCGCAGTGTGAGCTCCATGTTATAATTATACTAGGATAGAAAGTGGTAGAAGGAAAAAGAGGGGAAATAAAGAAAAATGAAAAACTCTGAGAGAGGGGAAATAAAGAAAAATGAAAAAAAAAGGAGCAGTTGAGCTTCATTGCTTGCATATGAAGGCAGAGTTTTGGCAGGCAGCATTGTTGCACAGGCTGAGACACAAAGACTAGGTGAACCTCAGCAAGTAGATGCACAGCTGCTCTCAAAATCAAGAGTCTCTTAACACATTTTGCCTCTGCATGGAAAAGCTCCTGCATTGCTTAAAACATAAGCATGGTGGTTGAGTTCTCATCCTCTGAAACACCAAGTCTGTCTTCCAAACTAGAGTCCTCTTAGGGCCATACAAAGACCAACCAAAACCTGGAGTTCAGCCATTCTGTGCCTATGTAAATGTCGCTGAATTGTTATCATAAATCTTGCTCTTCTGAGCAATGAATTGCAATGCTTGAAAATATCAACTCCCATCTTCCTGACTAAAATCCCATGAAAGGGTCTGGGATTTCTACAGACTGTGAGTCAAGCTGTTTAAAAAAAAAATAAGGAAAAAAAGAAAGAGGGGAGGGGAGGGGAGGGGAGGGGAGGGAAGGGGAGGAGAGG
>JAWLRI010001102.1:1055400-1087795 GCA_034781795.1 Crypturellus tataupa
GAGGAGAGGAGAGGAGAGGAGAGGAGAGGAGAGGAGAGGAGAGGAGAGGGAAAAAGGGAAGGGAAAGGAAGGGAAAGAGTTATATCTCCTTTCTTTCTCTCCTTCTTCACCAGTGTGAGAAGCCTGAAATGGGACTGAGATAGGCAGTAAAGAGCAAATTGCACAGTTTCACAACAGCTAAATACATGGCATTTAACAGTATTGCAGATGCTTTTTTTTTTCCAAAATCTTGACAACGTGCATTATTTTGTTTACATTTAAGCTGTTCTACTCTTAAAAGCAATCAGAAAGATCTGTTAGCTATGCATTGTGGAGATAGAAAGAAAAATAGTGCACTGTTTAACCTAAAGTGTTGTTGCCGTCTGTACAGTCTGAATATGTAATAAGATGTAAGTTTTGGAAGCAGTTTGGTGCCTCAACCTATCCAAAAACATAGCTGAACTCAAATGTGTAAAGCTGCAGACATGCTAGTGTTTATTTTCACTTTGAATTTTCATTGCCAAAAGCTATATATGAAGCTTACTACAAGCTTTCTCCAGGCTCTCAGGGAGATGGGGATTATAGATCAAGGTAGAGCCACTGGAACAGTGTAAGGCTGTGAACAAGGCAATTTTTCATTGTATGGAATTTTGCCTATGCCTTTTTTGCAGTTAGCTAAAGAAGTTAAGTTTGACATAGAAAATCTTTCTCCGATCTTGTATTTTATTTGCAGCTCGGTTTTGAACAGTCTCCAGTGTTTAGATGTCTTTTCTTAAGATCTTCCAGAGCTGGAAACATTATTTTACCAATGTTGTTAATGGTGAAGCTTACAGAGGCAAGGTCACTCCCAGGCTTCTGAATGTCCTTTTTGTGCATCCAAAAGTTACATTGGTCTGTTTTTCTGTAACAGTTCATGCTGGAGACAGTTATCAATGCTGACTTCCTTCTTTCAGGTTTGAAGACTAGGTGAGAAACAGCACAGTTCAAAGCTCATGCTTCTGCCTTTTTGTATGCTCTGCAGCACTGGAAAACTCTCCAGAGGCTCCAGTTTATGCGTTTCATTTATGGGTATCATGAGTCAGTACAAGTCAATAACTTGGGATGTAAGCTGATGGAGTATTGGAGGCCCTGCTGAAACTGATGATACTCTAATTACTCATTTGCATTGTCTTTTCCCAGCGTAAATGTCTTACTCTAGCCTTCAAATTGACAAGAAGAAAGGGAAAATTGCATAACACAGGGTCCTAAATGGTAAATCTCTTTTACGGTTACACAAGCTTTTGCCAACACAGTGGTGGGTAGAGTTTGGTCTGAATTGCCCAGAGAGCACATACACAGCCAGTTACCTAAGGTCTCAATATCTTTGGCGGGAAGAGTATAAATAATCTTTCTCAGAGGATAACATGTTCTCAAATTGTTTCTCAACTATATTTTCTGCACACATGTTTCCCATCAATAGCAGACGGAGTCTTACCCAAGAGCACTTGTATATCCAGTATACAGATGTAAAAAGGAGAAAAATAACAAAAAAAAAGGATTTCTAACACTGTCTTTGGCTTGATACTCTTCTGGGCTACTTCATAGTTTATTACAACAGAATGCATTTTAGAATATGTGGCACCTAAGCAGTACAGGTGTGGGATCCATCTAACTATAGACAAAATATAGTAGACTATTCAAGAGATCTACTTGGAGCTGGCAGATATAAAAAAGAAAAAAAAGAAAAAGCAAAAAAAAAAGAAAAAAAGAAAAAAATTATATACTCTTTTAGAGTAGTAGCTGGAGATCAGCTAGAATAAATCACAGTACCCCAAATCCCACTTTAAATATTTAATGCAGTTCACTAAACATAGGTGTTGAGTACCATCTTATGCGAACTACCTCATCCTACTTGGCCTCCACACAACTGCCACATACACATAGGACTACCACAGCCTCTTTCCAGGGTTGGAAACAGAATTAAATGTGCATAACAATGACTCATATCACCACTTACCTAATGTAATGTCTTTTTCTGTCCATCACAGAAGTATAGGTCTCGTTTGAGTTCTCCTCATCCTCTCTCTGACTCAGAACTTGAGACATTCAACATTACCTCACTACTGCACATCACAAATTTTCCTCCACCTTCTTTTCCACCTGAAAACTATGTATATGTCCTCTTTTTGCTTGAATCTCTTGCCTCTCTCCTTTTTGATCACCTGCAATATAAACTGCTTGTTTTCAGTTTCAGAGCCCTTAGTTTTAGATACCTTATCTACTTTTAATTCAGTATTAACAGGCTGATATAAAGATGTCAGGAGGCAGTGAGGCCAGACTTCTCTACACAGTTGTTTCATTTTTGAGTAATCTCCTCAGCTTTTTCCCAGATTATTCTTTACATACACAAGGAATGCTACATAATTATATTCAAAACATTTTTGTTGTTCTTTACATACCCCTTGGAAACTCACTTTCACTGTGATGCCTACATAGCACATGACTATGGACACCTTGTGCTGAATTCTAAGAGAGCCACACAGTGAATGCCTGGCCATTAATATATCATAGGACAAAATTAATCTTACCTAAATGTAGATTTCTCACAAACAAGGTGCAAGCTACCTCCCCTAGGGACACATGAGTGAAGATATACTGATATCAATCCTTTTGATCCAAACATATTTGCCTACAAAGAGATGGGTCCTTTAGGGTGACAGAGTACTGGAACAGATTGCCCAGAGAGGCTGTAGGATCTCTCTCTCTGGAGATCTTCAAAATGCACTTGGATGCAGCCCTGTGCCACATGCTCTGGGTGACCCTGTGTGTGCAGGGGAGTTGGACTAGATGATCTCCAGAGGTCCCTTCCAACCTTTATAATTCTATGATGATCCTCTTGCTACCAAAACTTCATTCTTTTTTCCATCAAGTGTAAGTTCAGATGTGGATGTTCCATTTTCTAGTGCATAAGCAAGGAGATAGAACTTCCATACTTCGGTTTATTTATTTCTTTATTTTTCTGTTTCTTTGCAAAGCTGTCTATATCCACATATCTAACAGTTTTCTCCAATCTTAGACCATTAACTGTGTAAAGGAGTGTCCCTTTTGCCATATTCACAGAGATACTCTACTCCATTATGGGTGTTTCAAACTTCTGTGGTAATCAACAACCTTACCTAAACAGTACTTTTATCTCGCTACAAAGGACCCACAACTGCCAGAAAACCAGGAAATATGGCCTTATCTGGTCTAAGTTCATGTAATATATGCAACTAGAATTTTGAGGAAAGACAGTGCAGGACTGTATTTGAAATATGTCTTAATGGATTCTCACTTTTTTTTTTTTTATTTATTCTCTAAAAATATGTTGTCCTGTTATTGCTGGTCTTTTAATAGCTTTTTCAATGACCCGATAAGAAACCATGGTATGTTCACATGCCTTAAGATGACCACTCTGAAGTCTCTATTTGCCAAACATAATAAAGGTATATGATGAAGATATCTCTGAAAAATCTTGAGTTGTTTTGAATATGATGTTTTATTGATTAATAAATAATGGATTAATAAATCCATTCCTGTTGGGAAGGGACTGCTTGAAAATTCAGAAATTGTCGGTTTACCTGTCTGCATGTCAACTCAGTGCCTAAGACCCCTTTGAGTGAAGATCTGAATTTCAATTCAGTTGTCTTAATAAAGCGATCAAGCTGACATATTTAACGTCAAGCACATTTGAGATTCTCTCTCCCATCTGATTATCTGTTGCCAGTCCATAAATTTGTAGCTCTTCTGCCATGGTCACCGTTTCCATGCAGATATTTCCAATACCCTGGGGAATCTCAGATATCACTAGATCTTGTATTTAAGAAGCTGAATCAATTACTAAAGGCAATAGAATTTAAGCAGTAGCTCAGCTCAGTCTATAGAAAATGAATATATTTGTTAAGTTGAATCACTCTCTGAATTCCACTGACTGTAATGACCAGATATCCATAGATGGAACACACAGTTAACATATAGATGTCTAGATGTAAGCATCTTAATATAAGTGTCTTAATTGCTGAGGTGAAACCCAGTCCATATTCCTGGGCAGTTTGTTTTGTATTAAGTTATCTGAGTCCCATTAGAGTTCCTGAAAAGACACAGCTGAAAATAATGGGGCAAACAAGTGTGCAAGAAAAGTACCAAATATTTGTCACATGTTCTTTCATAACACATTTGTTTTGGAAGAAAAAGATTTGGAAACTTTCCCAGAAAATTGTAATCCATATATATTAGGTTTTTGTTCAACAGCCAGACATTACAGATGATTCTAATTGTATATGAAAATGAAAGAGATATATTGAAAGAGTCAGTTTATTTCATGATCCAACAAAATTCTCAGAAATAATACCTGGACCTAAACACCGTTATGGGTTTATTTTAACTGTAATGTTTAGATATTCTATGCTTGGGTACTGCAATATTTTTATAGTCTTGTCCAGCTTGAATTTAGATCTCCTACAAGTGAAAAGTTATTTACTACATAGAGGAATATATTCTAGGAACAGAGAGTCCTCACTATTGTAAATGGTTAATTATTTTCCGTTTATGTTAGCTTTTCTCTTTCATTTGGTTCCATCCTCCTGGTTATACTTTACTGTGTTAGTCATGCAGAATCCCTTTTCCCTTGCAGCACTTACTCTTATCATTACTTGAAGATTGTTTTTATAACCTTCATCTGCTGTTGAATTAGGTTATTTATAATACTTCATTTTTATTATAAATCTGAGACCTTTTTATAGCTTTTGCTGTATCTCTGATTCCTTTCCAGTTTGCCTCCATATAAATATTTCACATGTAGAATGTAGTTCTAAACAGTTGTCTCAGCCACTTTACATCATATAAAAATATTAAAAAAAATCTTTCTAAGGATTCTCTGTGTTTTAGGATTATGATGTTATTATTTCTGCAGATTTTTTTTTATTTGGTAAACATTAGTTTTACTGCATTAGAGCTGAGTTACATCAGTTTTAAATCAAGAGTTCTGTTCTATAAGAAGCTGCATCTGTTCTGAAGAGAAATGAGAGATTCTTCATAACGTTTTCCATCATGGATTTACAGTGCTGTTTGGCAAAGTAATATACCAGTTATTCATAAGAAGAAAAACACAGTGAACTTAAAATATCCAGTCTATTTTTTTTTTCTTACCACAGGTTAAAATTAGAACAAAATAATCGGCTAGATATAAACTTGGTGAACTTACAGTTTCCAGCTGCATTTTTCTTTTACCACCTGAAAATGTGAAACTAACGATTATGTGTCAGATTTTGAACCTGTTTACCCAGATGTAAATAAGCAATAACACTGCTGGAAGAGGGAGCATATAGAACATATGAATAGTAAGTTGGAACTCCTAGGTGGTATTATTGGCCTGCATAGATTTTTCCAGTACAATAAATGGAAATGATCCAAGAGAAGAAAACAATGAAGGTATCTATTGTGGTGTGCTGTGAAAAAATAACAATCAGACCAAAAACAATGTTGCTAAGGGTTTTCGAGAAAGCAGCTGCAGTTATAAGGGTACTCTTCTTGCAATGTATTGTGAAGTTGTAATCAATGCTCTAAAAACAGCATGTTAATGGACATTTGGCCTCTCACCGTTGATTCATGCCTAAAAGTATTCTTCAAAGATGGTCCTTCCCAATGCGATTCACCCATATGCTACAAATTGTAGATTCATGGTTAGTCTTTCTGTCACTGACCACAGCAGACCATGGTCTACAGCAAAGCCTATACTCAAAGAGACTAAATAGCATATAAGTTTGCTCTAGGGCAACACAACACCACACTAATAACATACTGAATCCTTCCTCGCCATGCGGCAAGCCCACCCTCTGCCTTAATTTTCATAGCATAGCAGATCCCCTCTTGTATATGGTCACAAGAACTATGGTTTGGAAACCAGGCCTTTGATTTACAGAAGACTAAACTTTTTATTATTATTATTAACTATTGTTATAACAACTGACACAAGCTGAAAGGCAGATAATTGGAATCTTTCATTCTTTCATTTTTCTTGCCGTTCTTATTAAATATCCATAAAATTTAAGCTACAGCAAAATAGTTATAAAAACAATGTGTATGATGACAATGAATGGAAATAGAAAAAAAATGGAGAGAAAAGAGACTCCCAGAAAATGAGAAACAGAAATGATCAATGATAAATGTTCTCACTGAGGATACAGAGTGAAAGCAGATTTCTTGCATTGTGTTTTAAAGGTTTCAAAAAGAAAAAAAAATAGCACACTTTAGGCTGGGGTTTAACTGGTATTTGGAAGGCTTCCAGTAGTCACTGACTGACTGAGCCTTGTGCTCTGAAAGAAAATAAAAAATGGTTTAACAAACCACGGGAATTTTTGTAGCCAAGAAAAAAAAAATGGAGGGGGGACAGGAAGGAAGAGGGGGGAGCACATTCCTAACTCTCATCTGCAATGGATGCTAAAGATTCCCAGTCTTTTCCTGTGTCTTCGTTTGCATAACAAGGAAGTCTGGGATGCAAGGTACATGGATGCTACAGAGCATTTTGAGCAGCTCCTGTGATCCAACAGCCTCAGTGTTCACTATCATGTACAGCCATTTTTCTCTAACATTCAGAAATTTTGTTTATTTTTTTGAGTAGGCTAAGCACAAAGGCACAAGACAAGCACTTAACCAAGTAAGAACTCAAATATTGTTTTCTGGGGCTCTCTAGGTACATTTATTCAAATGTAAGGTATTATAATCTGCAATTTTTTAAAAAAGAAAACTGCTTAATTAAGAAAAAAAAATGAATGTAGATATTGACCTTGATTCTGGTATGTGTGACAAGAGACAAATGCCATACGATGATGTATGCTAATAATTTTTCAGATTGGATGCACACTACTAATTGTTAAAAAGAGAAGAAAATGATAGTACACAGTCTATTTATATCCTTTATTGTTTGAAATCAGTGATACTGAGAAGTCTTCAGTGTTTTGTTTCCATTGTACATCAGTAATGCTGAATTTTCAACAGAACATGACCTCAAATGATAACAGAAATTATGATTTGGGCTTTCTACTTCAAAATGTTCTGGATTCTTCTCCACGTTGAAAAGCAACTCTGGCACCACACTCAATGTGTTTTAGTTTGTCTACAAGTTCAGAGAAGAAAGCAAGAGCCAGCACCTTTAGAAATTTAATTGGATGGCTTTAACTGGAAAGCCTGAACTCCTCTGTCAACTTCCAGCAGGAAGGGTACCCAGCCTTAGTGTATCCAGGTAGGTATTAAGTTGACATGAATTATTCCCTATTCTAGCATTTTCAATGCAGCTAGAAAGCCAGGGTGGCATTGGCATCTGTAGAAACGGTGGATGGACAGCTTCTGGGCATACATTCATTAGATGGATTCTTGCTACTTCTAGGGTTCTTGCTCCCAAACACTTGCTTGTAACTACTATAAGAGAGTGAGAGAGAAGTTATACTATAGTGCACCATAATAATCTCTGGGCTTTACTAATAGGTTTCTGTGTTTTTCCATTTTCTTTAGTTGGCCTGGCCACAGAGATTCTGCTTTTTTTTTTTTTTTTCTCCTATTTATTCTTATATAACAAAAGTATTAGATAAAAAGATCAAGCATTCTGATGCCTAGCTGATTCAGCACTTCTTAAATGTATTGGCTAAGGATTTCAGTGGTGGAGCGTTACAGGGGGTTGGGGGAAAAGGGTGGCTAGAAGACATTATTTCCAGGTTAGTTTTCTTTCTACTGTACTCAGTGCCCCAAAACTGCAAAAACCAGTCCTATCACACTGTCAAATGCAGACAAAATTCTTCTACTTTTGACTTTTCTCATATAGTGGATCAATACAGTGTGCATACCAGTAGTACCAATAAAATAGTGGAAAAATTCACAAAATGACAGAAAAACTCTAAGGTTCTTGCAGTACAGGGGAAACGAATAAATAATCTTAGAATCTTTTCTGGTCTTGAATGTCAGTGAAGCCTAATGCAGCTTGAAAGCCCTCAGGCACACCAAACAAAGCCCATCAGAGAAACAGCTGTGCTGAATTGGACTTAAAAGCCACCACCCTATCTGAGGCATTGGCCAGAAGACTAGAAAAAAAAGCCTAGTGCAGAGTTCAAAAGTATCAGGTTAAATTATAACTTGTTTCCAGTTCTGATTCCATTACTCCTTGAATGGCTCTAGTATCGCTGAATGCAATAAACTGGGCCAGGCATACCAATACTCTTGGGTATACATCCCCCTAATTTGGACTGATATATTTAAATTATAATTTTTTTTTTTTTTTTTTTTTTTTTTTTTTTTTGTACCAGTCCCTTCAGTTGCTGAAACCTTAGGCTTGATTTCAAAAGCTGACCTATGGTGAAATCCTGCATATCCTGTCCCTAATCTCATCCCCCACAGCACAAATATTAAAAACCAGAGGAAGACCTTTTCATTCCATGTGCTTCCTCTGCTTAGAAGTCAGTGGTGTTCATAATATCCTAGCTAGCCCACGTGCAAGAAAAATGTGATTTTTATCAGCATTCGTTTCTTGGAAATGAAGATGCTTGACTTCTTCCAGCATCAAAGCTAGTTCACCACTATTAAAAAAAAATCATAGTATATACTTGCTTCAGTAAATACATACAGCTCCTTCTTACAAGCAGCTACGCTTTCCCCTGCTTCCTCTAGTTCTCTCATTAGGATGCTATTCCAGAACCTCAGTGAAAGCTTGTCTAAGAACTTTCTTCTAATTAAAAATATACCTAAATTTCTTTTAACTAACCCTCTTATCCTGTTCCATGCTTTACCTTAAACGATTCGTCTTTTTCTCCTGCACTTTAAGATAATTATAAAGAACAGCAATAGCCTTTCTCAGTTACTACTTCAGACAAGTTCTTATAACCTCTGTTGGCCAATTTAAACCAAACCAAACCAGTTTAAAACCAGGACACTCTAGGGATGAATCTTAAACATTTGAAAAAATTTTAAGACTTTGCAGAGGTGAGGTTGACCTAAAATAAATTATATTTCTACTAAGATTCACCTTGTCTCTGATTGATAGATCCATTCCAGTTGATAATATATACAGTTCCATTGACTTTAAAATGTTGATAGGAACAGAAAAGCAGGATGCAGGAGCATGGATGTAACCCATGGCTTAAAGAGAGCTGGTTCAAACCAACTGTTGAATTTGGGAACTGCACAGTCTGGTCACACACAGCAGGGTAAAGGGGATGTGGATGACCCACTAATCCTCTCATTGTCAAAATGCCCATGTTTAGACATGGGTTTTGTAACTTAGTGGTGGGAAAGCAAAGCTTTCTTCTGCAGGTACAACTTTTCTGGCCTTTTATACTCCTTGGCATTCAGACATAAAAAATAACTTGTAGGCATCCACTGGGCATTGATTTTGGATGCTGACCAAGACCATCATGCAGTTTGCCACTCTCCATGACTTCTAGCTGTTCACTTGAACCAAGTGTCTTCCAGTGATCAGAGTAGCAGGATATTGGAGTCAAGATTAAGTGTCCCCCCTCCCAGGACTGAATCAAATAAACGTTCCTTCACCCATATGCTGCTATCTCGGCTTACCAGCAAAAACCTGCCAATCTGTCCCCACACAGAACCCTTCAGAGTTCTCATCAAAAACAGGGGAAAAGTACTGCAAAATCTCCAGCACACTAAGCAGAAGTTGCCATCATTCCATTTAAATCATACACTCTTATTTTCTTTGAAATTGCTGGATGAATTGGATCAGTAGTAGAGAGAGTATTTTCTATATACAAAAGGATGTCACAAATAAAGATGAGAAACTTTTGTACCACTCCAAAGGATCACATCCTGGCCACAGTTGCCAATTTCCACTGATCAAAAGCTTCAGACTGAAAAGTTAGGGAATCAAAAGCAAACAATACCCTTTAAATGTAATTATATTTATGGTATGAGGGAGACTAACCTGGGAAAGACTACTAGCACTGCTGAGAATGAAAAAGTGAACTAAAGGAACACCTTCTATGGATGATAACAGGAATATGGACATAAAAATAATGCTGTAAGATGTAATCTTGGTCGAGTTGAGACTTCTCAGGGGAAAAAAAAACTTTTGACATGGCATGAAGATTAATAGATAAGTCTCTCAGCTAAAACCTTATTTCCCATTCCTTCAGAATTCTCATAAAAAAAAAAAAAAAGTTCTCATGAGAGGTCTCATCATGACAGCCATCAAAATGAGAAAATATTAATTAAAAGCTATGCAAGATTAATCTCTGCAATCACATTTCCAACTTCTCCCATTTTCCAGTTCTGTGCACAGTGTACAAGGCAGAGCCCTGAGGCTAAGCTAACTCCTGTTTGTTCTTTGGATGGGTTCAGTACCAGAAGACAGTATGTGTAATCTGAACACGTCCTTTTGTTCATCCTATAGTGGTTAGCTAGGTTCAATCAAATTTATCTAAAGGATAGAAAACTCAGAGATACTGCATTTCTAAATTTCTTATTCAGACAATCAGTTGAGTAGAAAAGCATACTTGGATAATTTTAATTAACTTTAATAGAACTCACAAAATCTATTTAGCAGGGAGAATATGTGAGAGAAAAAAAATATACAAAAATATATCCAATGGAAACCAGTCTTCGTTGGTTCCATTGCTCACAGACCTACTACTTTTTTTTTTTTTTAATTCAATTCCAACTGTATCTTCAGGCCTTTGGTATTTCATAGGAATGATCACACAACAAAGTACATTCAGCTAAGATTCTTAACCATAATGTGGTTCCTGGCATTTATATTTACGTAAAATCTGTGAGGAATATGAAGCCCATTGCTAACCATGTTACACACATGAGATATAAATTACGTTATTAGGATTCAGCAGTTTTTAGGCCTTCTCTGCTGCTATTACTCTAATTTTAGAGAGTTTAGCTGTAATTTGCTGACAGCTTTCAGCTATTCAACTTCAGAAACTGAAAAGCAGTATTTCAGGCAACTAATCTGGGTATTTTCCATTAGTACTGCCACTGCATTGTGGCCCTACAGTGAAAACAAATAAACAAACAGAACTATTGGAAATATAAAAAAATGTTGAAAATAGAACAACATATCCCCTTAGGAACAGATAATCTAGGATAAATTATCGGTGGGATGGAGAAACCTTCTGGACAACAAGGCCTACTATATTATACAATAGTTTCCCCAGGGGAAATGATGAGCACATAAATTTCTTAAAATACTGAAAATGAGATTTCTGAAAACTCTTAACAAGTGTACATTGGAGAGAAATCCCCTGCTGGCAAGGAACTGGACAGTTTAATAGTCCTTTCCTATCTCCTTGTTTTGTAAATTTTGAAGATCTTTAGGGGCTAACCAAGCAACAGAGATTGCCACATTTCTTTCCATTAGCTTCTTATCTGTGAAAAGAGAGAGGTTACTCCAGCAGGGCATGCATCCTCACTCAGCAGATCAGACTCAGGGACGTGTCTGATCATGATAGATCCCAAAACAGAAGTGTAATACTGCAAGACTTCTAACTATTCTACCTAGATTGATCTTCCAAGAAAGGCTATGCCTTTTCACTAGCAAAAGACACTGTTCGTTCATTCCTTATTCATTTAATGAGGAAAACTAAATATATATATATATATATATATATATATATAGAGGCAAGAGAACCACACTTTCCTGTGCATTGACCCACCTACCTCCAGGCTCCAGTCTGCATCTGGTAGCCAAGGACAGAAGCTTTGCCCAGCAAACAAGCTGTGTACAGGTGGCACTGTATGTGTTTTTGCCTATGAATCACCTTCTGATGTTGTTCCAGTTTTTTTCTGTGCATATTTATTAAAAAACATTCCAAGAGTGGGATGGACTTCAGAGAAAAGATGCCCTGGTAGAATAAGCTGTATTTTCATATGGAATGGCTTCAGGACTTACTGGCTTGAGGAAATGGCACAGATGGTGTATTTCCAAGCATTAACTTATCGCTCAATACACACTGTTTTCACAGAATTTATATTTCAGTCTTGGGAATCCGTGACAAGCTCCTCCAAATCATTTCTAGCTGTTAATGACCTGTCAGATTTAATGATTCAGCCTTCACTGACAGTTTTTATCTTGATGTGAAATAAATGCCTTCCTGATGCTTCACTCTGCATTGGTGATGTGGTGGGAGCTTAGTATTTTTATTCATGTTTGCCTTGTGCTCTTCAGAGGCTAATCAAATTGACACTGGTGGCCATGAAATGGATCCTGTTGGCCCCACTGAAAGTTATTCAGGTCTTCCGGGCAGGTGGACTGAAATGATCACTGAGGCAGACATGGAGGAGGATAAATAGCAAAGGCTATCACTTCTGCTGCATAATTAAAGACAGATAACTTATTTTCGATATAAAGTATTTTTGCCAGAGGAATTGATAAAAAGACAAAGTACTGAGACTCTTAGGACAGTAGCATAGGTGCAGAACCTGATGCATTAAGCATAGTCCAAAGGCAGGAAAGTTTTCTCTGCCTAAAACTTCTTTCACTCTATATGAACCAGTATCCCAGTTTCACAATGGGCCCAGGCTAGTCACAGCACCAAAGCCTGAATCAAGTGTCAGTCACAAGGATCTATTCCCTGCACAAAGAACATTGACATTTCTTTATTTTCTCCCTATCAGAAGTAATATTCTTGACTTATGTGAAAAAATTACACATAACACTGCATTGCCTTTTCTGTAAAGTAGGAGGAAAAAAGCTCGAAAGAATTTCTTGAGATAATTTCCTGTTCCATCAAATCTCCCTCTGATCTACTCAAACTTACCAAGACTGGACTAAATCAAGGGCCATCATAAAGAGATGCTTTATCCTACTTGGGACATGTTCACATATGCAAAGACCCATCCTGGTCCCGAGGACCTGGCTGTGCTGAGCTGGAAATTTCTACACCATAGTCTGACCATCAAGGAACTACAAGGAGACTAAATTTCACATCAAAGTTTGATTCTTACACTTTAGTGCTGTGAATTGCCACAGCTTCTTTGCTATAATCGTCTTCCATAAGGATCCAGTAAATCTGAGGTGAGGTCTTTATCTATAGATGTGGGAAATTATTTCCATCAAATTATGTTCCAGATGACATGACTTCCAGAATTATTTGAAACATTTCCCCTGTGTTCTAGCATTAATAAAGATAGAAATATCCAGCCTAGACCAGTACTAAGGTCTACCTCTATATTTTGCAACGTGATGCAAATTGTTCTATAAAAGTGAGCTCATAAAATGTGCAGAGAAGCAATTCAATCTCTAACATGGCAAATGTTTAGAGAATCTCATTTTTCATTCATTGTTTCTTTCTCTGACTTTTTAATTCGTTTCTCTACAGAATAAGCAAAAAAAAATCTTTTAAGAGATCAAAATGAAGAAAAATATTAAATATTATAGATTGCAGAGCCATTGCATTCCTGCTTCAGCAACACCAGAACCACATGAGAAAGTTTACAAATACCATTTAAGATAGTAGGGAATGAGTCACCTTTCATAGGACCTAGCTGTCTTATTTAGGGAATTTTCAACATAGCTGAAATTGTAGTAAGTGATACCAGCTATCACTATCAGTAACATACCCTATGGGGAAGTCATCCCTTAATCTATCAGTAACACAGACAACGTTTCATTAAACTCCCCAAAGGCCTGGCGCTGCATCAGTGGGGTTAAGGAACATTTGATTTATAGCCAAAACATACCCTGAAAGCCACTTCTACGTGAACTTAAATGAACACTAATTTTCCAGACTGGCAACATCATTTGCTTCAACAACACAGTAGGCTTCTGGATAGAGTTAGAAGTGTAAGTGACATTAGGCTGTCAGTTTTTATGATATTTAGACATCTGACACTTTTTAAAAGAAAGTCATCCTTGGTCATCATTACTTTTCTTCTTTCTGTAAATGAATATTTATTTAATAATTAATTCTAAGCGGACAGCGAAGAGAGAAATAAATTCTCTTGCAGTTTGGATATATGAGAAGCTCCAGACTTATAGCTCCCCCATCCACTGCTTCTGTAGCTCAATCACCTTATCAGAGGGGCAGTTGTCCTAGAAAGACGTCCAATATGAAACTTATTCATTTGTTTGTGACTAGAAGGTACTGGTAAAAATATGAAGAGCTCATGCTGTGTATGGCTCTGCTCACGTTGTCTTCAAATATAAAGGAAGATATTACACGTGCAGTTACTATTTTGCAATAGCAATAGGTTCCTTTCTCAAATCCTTTCTCAAATTGATTTCCAGATTTGAATAAATTCTTTTTTTTTAAAAAAAAAAGAAAAAACAAAGTTAAGCAATTAGATTTTTGGTATTTCCAACAATCAGTAATGCAGAGGAAATTGTAATGAAAAAAAGGAAATAATAAGAAATTACTTTTTAAAAAGAGCATACATTCACAAACCCTCCCTTCAGCCAATGACCGCACCCAATGCAACACGGAGTTCATCCTGTATCCACTCATTTAAACAACTAAAGGACAATGAAACATTTCTGGGCATTCTTGCAATTGCCTCCTATCTATCAGTTTTGGCAACTGCTTGGCAACTCTAAAACTGGCTTCCAACCTAAACTCAATCTCTGAAGAAAACACCATGAGCTACAGCCAGCCTGTTTGCCTGCAAAGCGATTAATTTCAAGCGCACCGAAGCCAAAGCCAATGTGCTGATAACATGAAGCAAACAGAGGGAGCAGAATGTTGAGCAGCTTGGAACGAATTGTTCCTGCCTCGTGAGCCAGGCTCACGCTCTCACCACGCACTAGGTTTCCAGGGAGCAGTCAGTGGAATGAGAGATGAACATCCTGGGTAAGTTTGAAAGGCTAAAGAGGAGATCTTTCTCGTTTCCCATCTCCTCATCTGTTAGATTGTGTAGACACCCTTTGATAAACAGGCATTAAAGCTCTTCATGTTGCTCAAGTCCAGAACTGATGTCTGTAAGTATATTCTGAAAGCCAGGAGCTTTCCTTACTGAGATATCCCTAAAAATTCCTTCCTTTATTCTATTGATAAAATAGAAATTTTATGTTTAATAACGTATACTGATAAGACAGGAAGGCTGGGAACAAGAGGCCTCTTTTGAACCCTAGTTAAAATACCCTTGGGTTATCTCAACCAGATGTTCTTAAACTCACCACAGGAATTACTGGATAAAATCTGATGGCCTGTGTTAGGCAAGTGTTCAAGTTGCCTGATTAGAACAGTCTCTTCTGGCTTTAAAATCCATATATCTATGCAACTATTGAACTTGCTGCCTCTTCTGTTTTGGAGCTCATGTGACTATATGAGTTTATAATAATTTTTCAGAAAAATATTTGAAAGGAAAAGCATAATGGTATGAAACAGAACAAAAGATTTCCTCTCGTATTTTATATTTTCAAGTTATTATTACAATCTGGAGCAATGTGCCTCAGGATTTATGAACTGTACAAAATGCTAGTCCACTTACCTGCCATGTAGGTTTTTATCTCATGTTCCTCCCATAGTTTCTGGGCATGCTGAGCTGTAACCAAGGAAAACTTGACTTAAGATTCGTTAGAATAAATATTTTCAATTTAAAGTATTTACAAATGCTCTCTGGGACTCAAATAAAAGAAAACAGACTAATGGAATACATTATTTCATTCCACTAATCATTTAGGGGTCTCTTCAATAAAGTTGAACATCTGCAATAATTCTCCAGAAAGAATGCAATAAATATTACTCGTTGCTTGAGGTTTTGATTTCACACCCCAATTGTTTTTTCCTGACCGAACTCAGGATGATCATAAAAATACTTCTCTCTCTCTCTCTCTTTTTTTTTTTTTTTTTTTAAAGTG
This sequence comes from Crypturellus tataupa, assembly GCA_034781795.1. Lineage (NCBI taxonomy): Eukaryota > Metazoa > Chordata > Aves > Tinamiformes > Tinamidae > Crypturellus > Crypturellus tataupa. The sequence continues at coordinate 1,071,200 of JAWLRI010001102.1, forward strand.
TCATTTACTTATTCACTTAAACAAAATTAGACATGCATGGGAATGGTATACCGAGAATACATCTAAATTGTTGACTTGCTCTTGGGTGTTTCTGGTAGGAGACCAAGCTGTTGCAATACTGCAACCAGCTTCCAACAAGCACCTGTACAAGAGGCAGCTAGATAAGGTGTTATTCTCTGAAAGCTGGTAGCTTTTTATTCTCTTTAGAAAAACAGCTGAAATTAAGTTCTTAAATACAAGTGCTGAATAAGTTTCCAGAACATACTTTAGATAGTCTAAGTGGGTCTCTTACAGGTCATTGAATTATTACATTTTCAATGCTCACGTAGTCTGGAAAGTTTTGCAACTGATGTAAACCAGAGGGCCAGGACCAAGCCTGAATACGTCAGACCCTTCGGCAGACCTGCCTGTTTGCAGTCAAGACAGGACCACTCTCAGCACCAAACACGAGAGAGGGGCCTACGTGAAGAGCTCATGGCTGAGAAGGTCGATGAGCCATAGGGAGTTCATATGACCTGCTGTGCAAGAGTTGACTAACCTGCCGTTACTTCTGTGTGTCTTATACTTCATAATAACTGCATACAGACTACAAAAACACAACATTTTTAAAAACATTTTAAAATATCTAGCTCTAGCTGAAGAAAACAGTTCTGTTTTGGTGGGAGAGGAGGAAAAACATAGGCACCTATTTCCAATAGAGCTGTAAATTTAAAATGTTGCAGGAACAAGCATTTGCTCAAAAACAGTCCACGCATTTATCACAGCCTCCTTGGAAGAAGGTTCAAGTAATCAGTATTTCTGTGAGGACATCTACAAGATGTTCAATACTTCCTGTGATGTCAATGCTTGATGCATTATAGAGGTGAGGTTTGGGTTTCCAAAAATCTTAAGCTTTAAAACTTAAAGTTAAGTCATGATTTAGTGAGAATGGTGAGTGAGAGAAAGAAGAGAATGGCACAGAAGTTTAACTTCCAAGGAGGCACGTATTACCATTGACAAATACCCATCCTCCATGCTGCATATACCCTGTGGGTGGCCAGTACTTTAGCTCTCGCCCATGGAGAAGAAGGCAGAAACTCCCACAAACCTCCCACTCGGCAAATCCACTGGAACGATCTGCTGCTGTTTGTCATCCTCCTCCTGCCAAACAAACCCATCGCACATGTCTTCCACGGTACAACAAAACAGATTATAAAGATGCCAAGAAAGGTTCCTTCTTCATTTCCCCCCCCTTCTTATTCCCCAGAGCTTCTGGGGAAGGAGGCAGTTCAAATAAAGCATGTTAGCTTTTCTTTTCTACATCAAAAGGCTGTCAAAAATAATGACTTGCGTGTGTGTTGTGTCCCTCACAAAGCCAGTACTAAGACAGGCCACCAGAGGGGCATTTTTAGAAGGAGCCATTCTCCTGGGCCAGCCTGAGCAGTGTGCGTGCGTATAGATAAATTGGGCTGCTTTGATTGCCTGCAAGCCAACCCCTGCCCCGTAAGTGAACCAGAGCCATCAGTGATCAAAACATACAAAGTAGGGATTGGTAAACATCTTACAGTAGAGCCTTTGCCAGTGATACCAGTGGGTGTCACTAAAAATAGCAGTGTGGGAATTAAAAAAAAAAATGAGAGGGCAGTAGAATCCTCAATATTAAAAATAATTTTTAAAAAATAATTTAAAAAAAGCATTGAAAATCCTCGTAGGACATATTTTGGCCCCAGGCCTTGTTTTGAATCCTTCCTTTGGTCAAACAATGGCAATGAGATCAGAGCCAGGCATCCAGTGCCCTCTAATTACTATCAGGAATGACGTTTGCAGTGAGTCTCTAGTAGGAGGTCCAGATGGGATGGGAAATGACTTCGCTGAGGCATCCAGTGTGCAGTCCCTGGTGGTGGTGGCATGTTTCTTTATGGGCTTCCTACATAGTTCTCCCTCACGCATTTGGAGAAGGCCAACCAGGTGACTCACTGAGCTTCTGCCCAGTGTTTACTGCAGCTACTGGCTCCACCGGGATTTGCTCTGTGGAGCTTGACTTTCCCAAGAACATCCCAAAGGGCTAATTTTAAATTAACAAAAGCTTTAGAAGGCAAAGAGAGGGGAAGGGGGAGGGGGATTTTTTGCAGGAGGAAAGAGATGGCAGAAATAGATTCCTTCCTTTTTCCTTTCCCCTGTCCAAGATAAGGAAACATCACACGCTAGACACAATTTAAAAACAACTTAAAAGGCAGATAAATTTAGTCAAAAGTATTCCACTGGGTGGACATTCAAGATAAAGAACAATTCTTCAATCACAAGATATTCAGAAAAAAAAATACCAAGCGGTCATGGTAAAGGGGCAAAAAAAATCAATGACATATTGTTAATAGAAGATGTTACCATAGGACCAGGTCATAAATCCATTTGAGAAAAGTCAGTCTAGTACTTAAAACGTTAGATATAAAATTCTGTATTCCATGTAGGTTTCCTGATCTAATCTAGACTTACTCCATAACTTTGAGAAAATGACTGCAACTTTCTGGGTCTCACTTCTCCATGCATAGGATAATGGCATCAACATGGAGTTGACCAAGACCAATACATGAAGGCTTTTGAGCTTTGTCATCCTTATATTGATGAGAAACAAGAAAGGACTGCAACAAAGTTCTCTCCTTTTAAGTCCCTTGTCAACCGGCTTTTTGCCACTCTTGTCTCTTTTACCAGTGTCCTTTGGGTATCATAGCATCATAGAATTCCTAAGGCTGGAAGGGACCTCTAGAGATCATCTAGTCCAACCAGCTCCAGCAGGGACACCTAGAGCACGGGACACAGGGCTGCATCCAAGCAGATTTTGAAGATCTCCAGAGAAGGAGACTCTACAACCTCTCTGGGCAGCCTGTTCCAGTGCTCTGTCATCCTCACTGTCAAGAAAATTTTTCTTAAGTTTCTGTGGAACTTTTGATGTTTTAGTTTCTGGCCATTTCCTCTAGTTCTATCAATGGCTACCACTGAAAAGAGGTCAGCCTCATCCTCCTCACTGCATCCTTTGATGTGCTTATAGACACTGATCACATGTGGTTCAAGCCAACTAGTAAGGTTTGACAGGTAAAGAAAGATATCCTCACTATTACTGTGGTGAACATGTTTCCATCACAGGTCAGCACTAGCTTGGCAATAATGCTCCACTGCATTAAGTAAACATGACTTTAATCTCTCTGTACCATCTGGAAAATAACATTTCTTTCCTTTTTCCTTTTGATTTTCTTCTCCATAGAGATTACAAGTATTAAAAGGCAAGCCCTTTCTCTTATTACAGAAAGATACATCAATACAAATAAGAACAACAGGTCAGGACCTTATGCTTGGCCCTTAAGGCAAGTAGTATGATTCATCTCATAACCACATGGCTAAGCTTTCTTCCACATGAAAAAAAAAAAAAAGAAGAAAAAAAACAAAGGTCTCACCCATATAATCTATTGGAAACAGTCTCTGTCCTGTGTTAGCCCTTGAACCATCACTCAGCACTATCTAGGAAGAGAAAAATTATGATATAAAGCAAGCCAAATGGTTCCAGGGAATGTGATAAAATTTCACCATTATACAAGATTGTAGGCCCAGTCCCTGGCCATCTTCAATTTAACAGTATAGCTACTTTAAGTGTACAATGCCCAAGACAACGGACCACAAAATTGATTGAGGTCTGATAATATTAACAAAAAATAAGTAAGAACAATACAATTGGGAGATATTTTTCTGATTAACTTCTAGCTTTTGCACTTATTCCTTCAAATACTTACAGGCATATCTGTAAAGGGAAATATCGCCTCAAATGCACGATGTAGTCTCTGCACAATCATTCCATCAGTAACTATCTTTGCACACTCCCAGACATTCTTTGCTGGGTTTTCAGCTTTAGAAACTCAGGAAAATGTCATAGTGGTTATGAGTCTCTTGACAGAGCAGTAAAAGTGTTTGCTGTTTGGACTGGCTCAAATTTATCTTGCACCTTAGCATCTTCAAAATGGGCAGCTGTGACAGCAGCCCTTCCAGATAATTCTTCCAGAGTACAATGAAATAATAATCTGCTAGGGCAACAAGGCAACAAAGATTTTCAAAGCTAGATTTCTTTTTAATTTTTTTTTAATAAATTTTGCATCTGCAGCTAATCATATTTGTTCCTTTCACAGTCTCCAAGAACAACATTTATCAAGGTATTTTTAATGAGCTGAACAAACTTAAATGCTCAAGAGAAAGAGATTGTCAGAGACAAATCACTTTCATTATGGTTCATAATGTCTTAACTGAAACAAACCCAGAAGAGCTTCATCCTCCTCCCACTCAAATCAGTTGGACTTTTTCTCTGGTGGGGGAGCAAATCCAGAACATATTAATTAGAAATGTATTTTGATAACATGCTATGATCAGAAAAATAGATGAAGTTACAAGAGAGGCACAGTCAGAGGTAACTTCTATAAAGACGTAGTGGTCGAGGTGTTAGTTTTAAAAATAAATGATCCAGCAAGGAACATAAAGGGACATCCACAAAACCTCATCCTCACCGTTCAAGGGGGTTTGGACCCATGTCCCTGTGGGGCAAAGTAGTCCCACCTACATTCTCAATAGCTTTGCCAGTAGATAAAGGGGCTTATTTATAACAAAGTATTTGGCGGAAAAGCACATAGTTGTTGCTCAGTTGGGAAAGTGTTTTGTGAGAGACAGTCTGGCTGAAGACTTGACTACAGGACTGTTTGCTAAACCGCTTTTGGGCTACATCCCTGGCATGCAATCTGTTCTGATTTTCCTGTTTGTTTTCTTTAGCTATTATTTTTAAGCTGCACAAAACAGCACTCTTCTCCAAACCAAAGGAAATTTTTAAAATTCTTAACATAGTCATTCATAAGCAAATTCTTGTAATTACCCACAGGTAACGGGGAGCCTGTTGGCAGGAAAACGAATAAACTCCCCTGATAGACATCACAACAAAATCCCTTCTCAGCTAGGTGTAATATGCTTTCTTTGTCAACATTTTATTCTCTTCCTATTTTTGGACCAAATATTTCAGAGCATAAGATTTGATGCTCTTTATCCCATAACTGAAACTTTATTAAAGATATAATTTGGTCCAAAAGGAAAATACACCTTTGTTTCTTCTCTGTCTTTGTGATGAAAACTGCTTTTGAACAACTGAAAATCCACATAAGCTTTTACATGTACCTTTTCTGAAGACTGAAATATTGATTGACTCTGCATTAAAGTCCTTTTGCCTGTTTTCTCTGATACAACTGAGATTTGGCTGGGACAGAAAGCCAGTCTCCCAGACTCCCAGACTCCATGGAAGGTGAAGGATTCATGGTTCTCTGCTTAGGTTTCAGCAGCTGGTATAAAAAAATGCAGATACCTACATAAAAGAGCAACATTAATCCACCATTATTAATATTCAATCATAAACTTAGTCTGACCAGTGTCAGTTAAATCTAACTCAGCTTCATCAGAATTATAATATTCCCACAGAAAAATATATCTTCAGCTGCTGACAGAAGTCTTTGGGGTTTTAACTCTGAATTCCATTACCTTGGGGTGGCACCAGAATTTTTGGAAAAAAAATCTAACATACTCTTGTGAGTGTTAACAAATGCAAGCAATTTTAATCAGACTAAACTGTTCCCTGGTAGTATAACACCTTAGCATCTCATCCATGTTTTGTTCTGGTGTGTAGGTTAAAACCAAATGAGAACTTACCACAGACATAAAAGAGAGAGTTGAGAAATATTTTTATGTTGTTTCCAAGGTGCTGTGGAGCCAGTAAGGAATGACTGGCACTAATTATTAGGATGCATAGTTTAAAATGTGGTTTCCAAACATTGGCTATCATATAATATCATCAGAAAGATGTGGAGAAGGAATAACAATAAGGCATCTCCTGGGTTTGCTATACCCTGGGGTTTTTTTTTTTTCCTTTTTTTTTTTGGTAGACATAATGAATTTGCTCACTATTTATCTACTAATCCTTAATATTTCAAAATTCTAATGCCAAATGCCAGATTCAGGAAAATCTTTCAAACAACACTGGCAGAATCTGTTGTAGGTGACAGAAATAAGTGAACATTGTGCAGTTTTTTGCTTGCTTGGGCTGTGGAGGGACTAAAAACTGGGACACTGAGATTCAGAGAGGGAAAGCTGATGATTTTGTCCTTGTTACCTGCCTGCAAGAGCAAAATCTTACCACTTATGTGGACTAACCATTAGAGGAGACCATGTAAGTCAAATAATTTTCTGGATAAACGGCCTCTTCTCCAGATATTATCGGAACTATAGGGAACTAGACTGTAACTTTGGCTTCGGAGTCAGATTTTTGTATGCATATGTGATGAATTTGTCCATTGTTTCTAAATATAAAGGTAAAAAGCAATGGAGTCCTGTCATGATAACAATAGCTCTTACAGCCCTCATTGTCTTGACAACTTTAAAATTCAGATAACTAATAAGAATTGTTGCTAATTTTCCAGAAATGCCTTTAAAATTTCTGTGGAGAAGGAATGTCTGAGGATCCAAGGACTGAAGGAACTTTGTGTGACAGATTTCTGTTCTCTTCTCAGCTCTTCCTTTTGTAGAGTTTACAGAATAAGCCAAGAGACAGTTTGATTAAACACAGCAGATACAACTAGTGCTTCTTTCTGCTCCTTGGCATGAAAAGGGTCCAGAATTATCCACTCCACATATTTTCCCTAAAAGGAGAGAAGGAGAGCAAGCAGTGCACTCTATAAATTGCTTCCCAGGGAATTTTAAGTGAGCATTTATGCAGTAATGATTCTCTTGTGCCTTCTCAGGCAGAGACAGGTCCCATTTGCTCTGGGCTCTGCTAATTTTTTAGGACATTTCCCTTGGTAGCTGCATTGCATTTTTCACATCCCATTTTTCTGTTGAATCAGTGATTTAGTTGTTTTAGTTCCAGCTTTTCTTAAAGTTTTCTTTTCTATTTTTTTTAATAAACACTTCTACTGGCACTCAGGCCATAGGCTGAGCATTTTCACAAAAGACACCTGGTTGATGCCTCTGCACTTGCCTAGAACATTTTTTCCTCTTTAGTAAGAAAAACAGGGATACAATAATTTATTCCCTGTTGCAGAATTTTTCACTTTAACTGATACAAAGAATACGTTGATGTAGCTTATTCTTTGGTTAAACGGATGCAGCTTTTCACATCAAGAATTTTTTTTTTCTTAAATCAAAAATATATTTTGGCTAGGAATCAGTATTTCTGCAATATGTTATGATACATGACTCATATTTATTGAGGAGATTTATTTGCCTCAACTTCAGTATCTAAATATACAGACAATTTCTATTTAATGTGCCGGATCACACTTGGGCTCCACTGGAGGTTTTGACTAAACCTCTATTGATTATAAATGAGATGTTCACCGCACAGGCTGACATTTTTGGCATGATCCATTTCCCCAAACTTGGGAGTTTTCTGGTATTTGCTATGCCCAGGTATATCTCACTTTGGTCCATCAGCTAATCCAAGGGGGTAAGAGCACTGCTGTGCCACCTCAAGTAGAGCTATATGCCTAAAACTTGGCCGCCAAACAATGTCTTTTGAAATTAAGGATAAAGTCAGATTGATTTCAATAGGGATAGAAGTTCTCCTTTAAAACATGCCCTTAATGGACTATAGAACTTATAAACAGAGTTCATTCCTTGTTACAACCATCCTTCTCCGGAAGAAGCATGTAGGTAGGGGCATGGAAGAGAGAGTATAGAAATGTGTAGACCTGTAAGGCTCTTTTATGAGTTACTTTACAAGTTTTATGCCAATATTGACAGGAGTTATTTGAGATATCAGGAAAGTATTTAAAGGAAGGTCAACATTCTCTCACTAATTCCATAGAAATGTACAAATTCATAACATCTACTCAAATTCACACAGGATATTTTTTTCCATTTTGCAATAGAAGGTTAATGCTGTGATATAAATATGTCACTTTTTTTCTCAAATATTATTTTGTTAAGAGAAAGCGAAAATATACCCCATTCAACAGAGAGTTTCCTAAGTATCTTTAAAGATATCAGAAGAAGAATAAACAGACACAACAGTAGGATGGTGAGATGTTCATAAGTCACATTCTTTCCTTTCTGCATTTTCCTTTGCTTCACAGCATTTATGTATATTGTTGCTGTTATTATATTTGTCCTGTATTTTCAAATTGCTGAATTGTAAGTAGAAGGTTTTGGTTATTAACTTTGAACTTTCACTTATCTATTTTTAGCAGTATGTTCCAAAATATTCAGCAATGGACTTGACTACGCTTGTACTATGCATTTACTGTGAATCTCAGAGGGAACACAATTAGGACATCATGCTTTTTATCTGATTATTTCAAATGGGATCTTGAATCAGTAGTACATAATTCTGTAAAAGATATATGTGATTTATTCTTTTTTCTCCTTAGTAACAGTCATTCCTATACTCTAAACAAAGTTTGCTCTGAGTTTTCCTGCTTGGTAACTTTTTGTGCTCAAGGACCATGAGAAGAATTTGCCCTCCCTGGGCTTCTAGGGTATGGAGGACTCAACAAGCAAAACAATTCATTTTTGCAGTTATCTGCTTATGGCTTTATATCAGGTGTCTGTAAATTCAGACTTCTCTTGTTTTGTCTCCTCTATTCAAAAAATTGGGCTTTTTCATCAAATATTAACAAGTTAGCAACAAATTGTAGTGGTGTTTGCCACACATACACATGCGAGATGTATAAAAATATGTATAGTTCTTATACATGTGAGATGTATAAGAAAGACATGCACACTCTTAAGTGTGGAAAATATATGCCATTATTATTGAATAAATAAGCAGTTTCGTTATTTTGTTCTGGAGATTGTCAGAATCAATCCCAGTTCTTGCTCCTCATTTACAAAGAAGAGTAACTGCAGTATGGCTTAGTTTATTTATTATTGTTAGCAATCATTTGGGTACATTCTGGCACCGTCATGTAAAGAACAATGTCACCAGGGGCCACTTCCTACACACTGCACTGGAAGTGCTCAAAAATCCCAGCTGGAAAGCAGTTTGTTGTTGTCTGATATCATAAAAGGCCTCTTTCGCGTAACTGACTGTGCTCCTGTTGCTGGAACAAATAGTTAAATCCTCTGCAAGTTCTGAAAGAGCACAGAGAAAAAGCCCAGGAAACAATCCTGGAATTTTGTCACTAGGGTTTTCTTTGCATCAGTGTGTGGCCTGCACAGAGATACCACTCACTACAACCTATGTAAACAAGAAAGGAGGAAAAAAAGCTTTAAAATTTTGAGCTATTGCAGAGAGACCTATGAAGCATCCTGTAAAAGGACGAGGTCCTGTCTGTAGTGTTCCAAAGGCAGTAGCTATGGACCATGGGGTCCCAGAATGACTGTGACATATGAAAGAGGGGATAGAGAATCAGATGAATATCAGGATGACTCTTTACCTGCTGTTATCTAGATGCTAGACACCTATGTCTGAGGTAGTCCCATTCAGTCCCCTTCATGGGAAACTGAGAGATCAAGACCTTCAGAAGAGGAGCCATCAGCACACAGTCCTCCCTCAGACATCAATGGCACATGGAACCGAATAATATTCCTTCTCTCTGGATGATCAGGATGAAATATGAACATTTATATGTATATATGTGCCTCTCCAGTAGCTGATTTTAAGACTCTCACTCTGAACACAGCCAGTCACTTTTATCCCCCTATCCCTGTTTTCTCCCATGCATGTTCCTCCTTAGACACACTGTTCTCTCCCTGTCTTTGGCCCTTCCTACAATCATCCCAAGGGTTGTCTTGCACATTCTTATAACCTAAAAGACGTGCCATAATAAGTTTTACCCAATCCCCAAATGCTCTTTGCCTGTATCTCATGCCAGTCCCATACCCCTATAAACAATAACCTGCTGGTCCTACCAGGGAGTTTCTCTGGCTCAGCTGGGTCATCTCAGTGGGTTGTACCTGGAATATGTGCAGATGGTCCTGCTAGGGCAGCCCTAGAAGCAGTAATAAGATGTTGCCTTGGTGCTCCTCTGCCCATCCATTATCTTTAGCTCCTCACCAGGCCTTTGTATTTATAGTGATTAGCCCTTAATCACATAGACTAACAGACCACTCCTGCCTGCTGCTTACTTTATTGCTCCTTTAGCCAGTCATTGCATAGCTCTCAACACAGTTTGTCCCTCTGCTGATCTGTAAATATCATTCCCTTCTGCTTCCTAACACCCATGCTGCCTGTATTCCCCAGACCTGGGACCCTGCTTGGCCAGCATCTCATCGTGTTCTCTTCCTTTCAGACAGCCTATATCCATCACCAGCTTCCTCTCACCCGCGTCCATGAAGCTCTTGAGATCCTATAAAATTCTTCCTGGCATACAACTTCTGTCTCATTTGCCATTGTGTGCCTTTCTCTTTGGCTCCTCCCTCCAATTAAGACACTGGTTTTCCTCTGGGTTCCCATGTCATTCACTCCTCTTGGCATCGAGGAGGCATGATGTACAGCCTACAACTCTGGTTCATTCATGTCTCAGCTCACCGCTCTTTTCCTTGGAAAACTCAGCAACATAGCTAAGGAAACCTCTTTTCCACCCCAGTGTGAGATAAAAGGGCAAGAAGCAGGAAGTGAAAAGCAGTAGCAATTCTGCTTTACCAAGCAGATGTTTTAGATTTTGAAGACTGGTTTCATGCTAAAGAACATTTCACCCCCCCACCCCCGTTATCAGGTCTGTTTACAAATATGTTGATAATTTTCTCTGCCCAGACTCATCCCAGAAGCCAAGTAATCCGTGCGACCATTCTGGTTCAAGAAATGACTGCAACCAGAGAGCAAGACAAAGAAAAAGCTTCACTTCCTAGCATCTTGAATCATAAAATTTAGTAAGAACCCATACATACCCCAGAGCTAACCCCTTTTAGTCCCTATCAAGAATTAATTGTTCAATCTGCCTTTATTTTGCCAGACAGGCAAAGGTATATTTTTCACCATGAATTTCTGGAGGCCAAAGTATCAGGGAGCAATTAGATAATTTAGCTAGATAATTTAAACTCTAATCTCGGGCATGGGCTAAACTCTAGAAGTATGGGTCAGAGGACTCATGCAGTCCAAAGACCTGGCCCTACATTTTACCTTGGCCTTTTCAGCATGCTCATTTAATTTAACTCAAGGCCATGAATTAAAATAAGAACAATTCATGGCTGGTTACATTTGTGCTCATGACCTACGCCTGTCCGAACAGGAGTTGGACAGGACAAAGCACAATGCACTTCCTTGCTTTTATTGCTTTCATTCACTTCATGTCATGCCAAAGAAGGTTGATTTAGGAAACTCTAGTAATTAACTGCTGATGTTTTTGACTCTTGTTCCCAGGAGATTTACAATGACTTGCAATGGTTGTTCTGTAGGAAACGTTTTTGAGAACGATTGCAAATAACATATATTCCCCACATGACTTTGCTTTCGTATGGGCTGGATGGACTTCATAACACTTTTAAGCAGGGGTCATCATTATTTTTCCCTTAAGCAAAAGTCACCTACCTCCTCAAGCCTTCATAAATCACCCTTCCCGTCTCAAACTCTACTGCCATTTTGCTCTCAAGTCCATAAAAGAAACAGGCTCTCCAAATTGCTATACACTAGACTGAAAATGTAAACAGGACAAACCCAGCAAGGGCAAACTAAAAAATTATTACTGTATTAGTACTGAAAATTATGGTGTGTAATTCATTACTTTTAATAGTTGAGGAAAGTCAAAGGATGAAACACAGTGCCAATGGGTATTTTGAGAGTATTAGTTGTTAGAAGAATTTAAGTCTGGTCTCCTTCAGTGTAAGAAAATATAACAGTTCATAACATGGTCACTGCTTTTCTAAAAAATAAAAATTAAAAAAGTTAAAAAGTGGGGGCTTTAGAATTGTCCTACAAAACTAAAAAAACTGCACTCAGAATTAAGAATGTGCTTTTAGCATTTTAATTCCTTTTCCTGTGTCCTCTGCTGCTTACCCACCAGTACCTCTCTCACAGTAAATGGCATCCAGTCATTATTCACCTATATTCTCTCTTATATAACTAAAGAGCTGGGTATCCACAGCTGTATTTTATATTATAAAAAAAAAAGCAGCCTAATTTTCACCAACCATGCTGACCTGCTACTGCCAAAGGAAACTCCTGAGAAATAATACAAGTAAATGTATGGCAGGCTCCAGTGTGTGCTTTTTACTTTACTCATTTGCAAACTGGAATTATAATTTTAATAAATTAATATTGTTTTCTTTAGAAATGACTCAGGAAGGATACTGTGCCTGATAGGAATTTAGCACTGACTCACAGAGAAGGATGTCAGTCACAATAAAACTGTTTTATACTGAAGTGCTCATAAAAGAACAGCTATCTTCACACTCCTTGAAACACTATTACTCATTTCTCACATTAGCTACCAGTGACATTTACAATTCTTTGTTTGCTATTGTTATATTTTGCCCTTTTAATTCTATTAACCATACACACACAATATATGACAACAGATTTAAAATCATATCAACCAACAAAGAAATACAGCCAAAGTATAAATAATAGTATCATAGCATAAAGATCCAAATCATGAATATTTTTCTGAGCCAAAATGTAATTCCATGCAAGACTGTTATCTTCCCTGTAAGATAAATAGAAATAGTAAGCCGAGTGAGGACAGTATTTAGTTGGTTGTACTTGGTGAGAGTTTGGCTCTTAATACATTTTTTTTTTCTCCTGAATGTAATGGTCAATAAAGTAAGGGAAGCCTAAACTGTGCATCTCAAAAAAGAAAAATCTAAGTAACATAATATCAGTGATTCATGATGTTCTCCGGATCTAAAGTAAAATGATGTGTAACTTCTTCCTTGTCCAGTATTTAAGGTTGTTATTTTCTTTCTGCTTGGGTTTATAAAGCTGATTTACTGCTGTACCTTCCACCCCCACCTGTGATGGTTTTTCTTTGATGTTTATGATTTCTTCTCTGTCAAGTGTTTACTAATACGAACTACATCATCTGCATGGTTGCATGCCTGGCTACTCAGTAATTATGTGCTCTCCAGTTGGGCTTTTATCTTCTCTTTGGGAATAATGTGCAGAAATCGGAATATTCTCAGGGCAGTTGTGGCAGACATCAGCACAGACTCACAGAATAGTTGGGCTTGGGAGGGACCCTGGAGATCGCCTGTTCCAAACTCCTTGCTCAAGCAAGGTCAGCTGCAGAAGGTTGCCCAGGAGGTGGTCCAGGAGGGCTTTCAATATCTCCAAGATTGGGAAAGTCACACCTCTCTGAGCAACCTGTTCCACCGCTCAACCAACCTTACAAGAACAAGGTGTTTTATTATGTTCATACAAGATTTCCTATGGCAGTTTGTGCCCATTGCCTTTTGTCCTGGCACTGGCTCCACTGGGAAACTCTGGCTCTGTTCTCCTTAGTCTCTGCTGTTAACTATTTACACATATGAATAAGATCCCTCTGAGCCTTTTCTCATCCAGGCTGCACAGTCTCAGCTCTCTCTGCTTCTTCTCATGTGACAGATGCTCCAGGCATCATCTGTGCTCCCTTTGCTGCACTTGCTCCAGTAAATCCATGTCTTTCTTGTACTGGGGAGTCCAAGCTCCAGATACAGCACTGGCCTCATTTGGAGTAGAGAGGTAGGATCACCTCCCTCCACCTGATGGCAATGTTCTTCCTAATGCACCCCAGGATGCCACTGATCCTACCACAAGGACATATCGCTGGCTCATGGTCAACTTGTCCTGCAGGACATCATCTCCTTTCCTGAAAAGCTGCTAAAGCTGCTCCCCACCTGGTCTTCCCCCAGACTGTGCTGCTGCAAACTAATATTCCTCCCTGGTGTAGGACCTGGCAGTTGCCTACATTGAACTTTATGAGGTTCTTGTGTGTCCAATTCCCCAGCCTGTTGAGGTCCCCTCTGAAAAGCAGCACAAACATCTGGTGCATCAAACACTCCCCCCAGTTTTGGGCCATCTGTAGACTTGTTGAAGGTGTTTTCTGTCCTTTGGTGCAGGTTATTAATGAAGAAAAATAATAATTGGCCTCAGTATTGACCCTCGAGGGGGACCATAGTGATTGGTCTCAGAGGGATGAGATTATTGAAGGCCAGTCTTACCAATAAAGGCTGCCATGAAGAAGACACCTGGTACTTCTATGATTTTGGTCTTTTGTCACCAAAGACTCTGGTCCATTTAGGAGCGGGACCATGGTTTTGCTAGCCATCCTTTTACCGCTCATGTGCTTACAGAAGCCTGTCTTGCTGCCCCTGTAAAGGCTGTGAACCACTCCCTTTCCTTAGCCAGGAGCTACATTTTTTCCATGCTCCCTGCAATAATATAACAGAATTCAAGGTCTGGAGACCTTGGCTCATATCCATAACACTTAGTAAACCAAGTACATCTCAGCAAAAGGTATGTTTGCAGAATGTAACTTTTAACCTTATATTCTTTCTATACTGTACATAGAGGAGTTATTTTTTTTAATTTGGTTACACATTCTTTACTAGTGTTTTGTCAATGAATAAATATTTGCTGAATTCCAGTTCGTAGAGTATTTTTACAAATGCCCAAAATATTTTTCAGATTAATTTGGAAGTCCTTGCCAAATGATAAGAAAGTGATAAGAAAATAAACAGAACACTCGCATAAGGTATTGGTATCTTGGGTGTTTTATCAGGATTTAGGATTGTGGCTAGTCCCATAACATTTATACAAGAAAACTCTGCTTACAAAATCTCATACCTTGGACATCTTCCAAGTCTCAACTTTGATATGTCTCCTGTGTTCCCTTTTGAGCAATCTAATTTTTTATCAGCAGCTCCTTCTCCAAAGACTGGCAAGTTCCTGCTGCTAAATCCAGCGGTTTATTTTCCCCGAAGAATTTTCTCCAGCTCATAACTAAAAGCTGGGAAGTAGAAGACAGGTAAGAGTGGTGGAGCAGTCAAGGAGAACCTGTAGTCCACCATCTCATTCACTTGTTCTTTTGATTACATGGGTCTATAAACACATTTTTCCTCCTTTCTGCTTGGGATTCATTTATTCTAGCCTCTCTCTAACCAATATGATCAGTGGAGATCCAGTCAGTAGCAGACAGGAAACTGAAACGTGTTATTCATTTCATCTTACAGTAGGCACCTAAAACAGGTCAGACTCATGCCCATACAGTGCCTATTTCTCACCAGTGGTTGTAAAGGAAGTCCTCGATTACTAGTTCACATGAAGAACCTATCCCCTAGATATCTCTAACTAGATTAGATGGATCTATCCATCTAGATGGATTCATAGATTAGATTAAACCCCCTAACAATAGAAGCTGCCTGAGTAGAATCACTAATGTGACACAGGCAACATTGCCAAAAACACGTGGCATCATTGGCAGCTTCCTGTTTGGGAGGCCCTGTTTCAGACTATAAAGGTGCTTCATTTTTAGGACCTTTCTAATTTCCACTTTCCAATTCATTTACTGGCATGGATAAGGCAAGCAGTCGGATCATGTTACAAACATCTCCCAACAGGCAATGCATGAGCCTGCTGTGAAAATTAAATCGGTTTTGCACATGAAACCATTAGCCTTGATTACAGAATGATGCCTATTAACTTGGATTTGGAGCAATTTTAATTGAGGATTGGACTAGATGATCTCTAGAGGTCCCTTCCAATCTTGACAATTCTATGATTTTATGCTGCTTCCATATTTACCATCACGTAGGATCTGGATCTAGTCTCTGCATTACAGTGCCTCATACCAACCTGTGGCTATTTCCGGACACCACTATCAATCTAAGTTTTCTCAAACAGACCTTAAAAGTCCAAGCATCTACATCCATAAGTTTATGTGAAACATCTTAACTTCTGCTGATCTAGAATCTGCTACATAATGGTTGCTTAATAGCGTATGCTGTATAAACCACCCAGGAAACCACACACTGACCGAATTTCACCTTGATGCTAAAAGCCAAAGCTCAAGTAAAAATTAGTCTAGCCTGAGGGCACAGCAGAGGTCTCAATATTATCTGTTCTTCACAGTGAAGAATTCTGCCTGTAAGCACAAATTGCATCATGCACCAACTGCTGTAATCTAGTGCAACTCCTTCAAGCAAATGGTAAAGGAAGTAAAAACTAAAATTTTGGACTGTCAGTAAATATTTATTTAAGAAAAAATATACCTGAAAGTTTATTTTTCCTTTAAATCATTGCCTGTTTCCAATTTGATATTGTTAAAAACTTATGTTAGTGTGGGACATCACAAAAACAGGTTGCTTTCCATTCTAACAACAGTCCTAATCCACCCTGGCTGAAATGACGAATAAAATATGTGATTGAAAGTGTGTTTTTTCCTTTTCTAGTTTTATAAACAAAGCTGCTAAGGAGAAACTGCTTCCTTATTTCATAGGTAATGTTGGATTTATTACCTTTCAGCCAGTGAAAACAAATAGATGAAGAGAGCTAATATATACAAAGAGTTCTGGTTCTCATGGGGGACTTCAACTTCCCTGACATCAACTGGAAGGGCAACACAGCCAGGCACAAACAGTCCTGGAAGTTCCTGCAGAGTGTTGATGATAACTTTTTGATGCAGGTTGTGGAGG
>JAWLRI010001102.1:1087895-1166558 GCA_034781795.1 Crypturellus tataupa
GCATGTGCAGGGGGGTTGGACTAGATGACCTCTAGAGGTCCCTTCCAACCTTAGGCATTCTATGATTCTATGATTCTTAATGGGATGAGTTTTCCTTAGGTTATGTGCCAGTTTAGGCCCTGGGTCACACAGACATGTCAGAGCAATCATTCTATTTCCAGGGCTAAACCTTTGTGTTTCCAGCTAGATCTTACTGATCATCAGAAAACCAAAATAATGCAAAATAATCCAATTTCGGTTTCTACGAGCATGTTCTGCAGAAACAAATTACTGCAATACACCTGAAATACACCTGATCCAGTGCAACTGCTCATGTACTGGGTCTGGTAAAAGGGAGGCAATTAAAGGCAGTTTCTTCCTTAGCAAACTTACCCTGGGATAAGAAAATCCATGCAAGTAGCTGACACATTACAATATGGGAAGACATGCAGAAAAAAAAAATACTAGCATGCTAGGTCTGCCAAACATGCTAACCCTACACTTGAGTTAACCAGTAGAAAAAAGAGTGCAACACAATTTTTGTATTTTACTAGCATGGTCATCCAATTAAGTCTGAATTTACTTCACAGTAATAAACTATCACAAGTGAGTCTTGCTAAAATAATATTAAAGCATTTTTTTCTACTGCAGAGTAGACCTATAGAGGGATAAGAAACATAGTCAGTATGTGGACATACCCACTCTTTACAGACTCCCAAATAAAACTCTGTAATCTGATTACCTCTCCATTGATTTTGACCAGGATGATGCAGCTCATCTCTCACTGAGCTGCCAAAGATAGTATCTTTGCAGTGTTCATTCCACCGGGTGGGTTTCAAACATAACATGGTGAGCATGTCTACATGGAGGAAAATAGTAGCTCTCATTTGAAGCTAGCTTCAGACCAGTTGGCATAATCCTTTTTATCTGCCTAGGTGTAGCATCACCAAACTCAGTGTGGTCTTTCCACACCGTGTCTCAGCCACCTCCAGCACTGAGTTATGGTTGCTCTTAACTTCTCATCATTACACTACTAAGCTGGGGGGGCCCATGAAACATTCACAATCCAATATCTCTGATTTATTTTTACTAGCAAATGAATTATTAAAAAAAAATGAGGAGGAATCTGTGATATTACTATTACTGTTGTTTTGAATGTTTTATTTATACAGGACATTCTGTACAGGGCAAAGTTAAATATATATTTTCCACAAAGGTGACATATACGACACCTTACTATAATACCATGTTTGCTTAACTATTCATCAGTATATACAATATGCCGTGTTTATTGTCAGCTAAGGGGTCAATTTTCAGCAGCAGGGATATTTATTGTACTGCAGAAGAAAAGAGAATGAAATCAAGCCATATATAGAGCCTGAGTACCAAATGTTACCCAGTGTCTTTTAATGCATAATTACCAAACAGTTGCTGCTTTGTTAACTTCAGGAAGTCACGTTCGTCAATTTGTGAAAAAGAAAATGGGAAACAATGAAAAGGAAAACATAATTAAAAACAACTAGATGCAAGCTGCTGGAACAGGATGTGATTCTGCACAGATCCCTGTAAAGCTTCTGACATGCCATGTAACATACTGTGGCCCTCTCTGGTTCAGAAAAGGTCTGTGAAGGTAAGTAACTGCTTGTAGTTTACATGAAATAAAAATGTGCAGATATTTTGCTTGATGCAGATACAGACAAAGGGAATTTTATATATATATATATATTTTTTTTTTCAAAGGAATTAGGTCTAAATGAATGTTTCATTACCCCACTTCCTCCTTATAGTACTGGAAAGGGCTTATTAACACTGAGTTTCTCCATGCTCCAGCTTGGTCGTGAGAGTCACCGTGCACATGCAGTGGTTTGGTGATGTGTTCTATGTAAATCTACATCTACCTTTGTGACTGAAGTCACTGCTGAATCTGGAAGATGTTCAGCTTAAAAAGATGACCTATAGACAGTAGACTTTTCAGAACAAATAAATATGCACATAATTTCAGATAATGGACAAGAAAGATCCAGCTATCTGGAATTCTATGATAATAGAGATTGATGTTCCAGCAAAAAACGATATGATGAAGGAGACTCTTTGCAGCCTATTTCAGAAAGAGGCTCAGAGCTCAGGAGCTGCTCTCCTTTCTATTTGTCCTCCAAGGCTACCCATAAAATATAGTTTTTCACTAATTTTTGCCTCTCTCCAAAACCTTGAAAAACCCTCCCATCTTCATGAATGAAATTCATGTGAGGCAAACACCTTGGGCTCCCTTTATACTTAGCAGAGACATGCTCAGCATACCACCCTACAGTCTGGTACAACTCTTCTCACCCTAAGATCAATGTTGAAACAAGCTTTGATGACTTGCACCATAATGTGGCCTGTTTCTCCTTGCCAGCTATAAAAGAAGTCCAGTGAAACAGATCATCTGAACCCATCTGCCCTGTAGACATTCCCATTTTACTCCAAAGAAACAAGGCAGCTCCCTGCTTATCTTTGCTGCTCGTCAGGGAGTGGAAGTTTATCTCCACACTGGCATACTTAAAAGCCCTGTTTTAAAGTAAATGGCATGGGTTCACTAGATTATAAAGCATAGGAAGGAATTTTTGTGTTACACATGATCCCAAAAGTATCCATCATATTTCTATCATCATACTATTTTCTATCCAGGGACAAATCCATTCTGCACACTTTTTTGTTTTTTTTTTTTAATCTATCTGCGAGATAGGTGGGAAAATCAGTTCAGAGAAAATTTAAGAGGAGCAAAGGTTTACCATAAGCTGGTGGACTGAAAGACACCATGTTCAGCCATCCTTATCTGTGATTTTTCAAGACATATAAGAGCTTTGGATCTGTGATTTTTCAATGTTTATGATCTCCCACTCCCAGAAACTCTAAACATCAGCTACACTAAATTGCCTGATCCTTGATGCAATCTCTTAGCCGGGAACTATGGTGTCTGCAGTTTATATGATGAGTGAATCTAATTTAAAAAGGCAGTGCTAAGCCCATGATGCAAATGTGCCCTTAAACTTACGTAGATAAAGGGGTTTACTGAAGGCCATATAATATGCCTGTAACATAGTTAGGAATGGATGATAAAAATCAAAAAGCAAAAGTCCTTTACTAAACTTTCATAAGATATTCACTCTCAAGGCAGAGGAATAAATTATAGGCACATCATTTGCAATCTTTTCAGTAGCAAATCATTTTTTTTTCAAAGTTTTATTTCCAATCTTCAGCTGATTAAATCATTCCCATTTTGGCAAAGTGTTGCCAAAATGTGTCACTTAAAGAATATATTTCAGAACACAACATGTCGTCTTCGTACCTCTGGATATTTCTTCACATTATATGGTTTTCATACATGCATTCTGTCAAACCATAAAGAACAGTATCTATCATCACGGATAGATATCACCCTTTAAATGTCAAATCTAAAGCTTTTGTGTTTTCTTGTGATTGTGGAGAAGCAAATCACCACTGATCTTAGCCAGCACTTTGGTATAAATAAAACCTAATGTTACACTGATACAAAAGTAAAGACACTGGTAGTACTTTCTCTCATTCAGAAAGAAAAACACGCTACATCTGTGTGAGGCACCATAGCATATTGCACAGTTGCACCCAGCACATGGAACACATTTTTACTATTATTCTGATAACGCAAAACTACAAGCCTTACTGCATATGAAATTGCAAGAATTTTGCGTAGGTCAGGCTATAGCTGAAAAGTCTATATGGCTACCAATACCTTCGGTGCAAAACTAGAGCTATCAATATCAGGGCAAGAAGTGAATATATATTTCTTGAATGCCATTTTGTATTTATTCTGGTGAAGAGTAGGTGAAGAACTAGACAGGACTGAGAAGGCAAGAAAAGTGAAGGAAATCTCAGTGCAGCTCCTTTGATCAGACTTTTGGGAACAATTGCAGGATACGGAGTGAATCCAGAAACAGACCTCAAGGGGATGCTGACAACTTTATGTTTCATCTGAAAGCTTGATTTGGCAGCGGAAGCTCAATCTGCTCTCAGAAACTGCATGAGAAAGGCAGTGACCAAAAGTTTATGTAAATTCTGTTTATATGATAAGCAAAGTATCTGAAGCATGAGGTGAAACTCTTTCAGACTGCGCACAACCATGTCATTCTTCCTCATTGTCAGCTTCATAACTCTTGTCCTATTTCCTGTACGAATGTGCTAATTCAGTCGTTTCCTTTTTCTCTTCGCAAACAAAGTGCAGGCTAGGTCAGTCACAAGATTGGTTCCGTGCCGTTCCAGTCGATAACAGCTCCGTGCCACCTAGAAATAAAAGTAATCTTTTTACATCCATCAGTTAATCACATTACCGGAGTGGTAACCCAACATCCCTCAAACAAATTACTACAAAGTTTTGGATGGACTCACTTGGAGTAATTACTTTCATCTTCTCCAAATGATGTGCTTGCATCCACTATTTTTAGTGCCCAAACTGGGAGTTCAGTCTCCTTACACTTATTCTCATCTTTTCTAGGTGATAATGAGTCCTCAGCATCAGCTGAATCACAACAGATACCTTGGCTTTGCTAAGAATCCCCAAGGTAGTTATGGGGATTAGCCCTACATAACCACAGTGCTTGATCTCTTAGCTGTTATTAGACAATTTGCACACTCCTATAAGGCCTGACCTTATAGGAATTAGGATTAGGAGCTGTGTAACTCTGAGACCAGATGACTTCATTTAGCAGCTGCCCTTGTTCCTGTCTTTGGTTCCTTTCAGATCTTCAACGGCAGACTTCAATGATCTGTTTTTGCTTTTTCTATGGTTTTGTTTTACTTTTTCTCTACTGTTATCCTATCTTCAGAATAACACTGAATATGTATATCAAGGACAATATTTCCAAATCAGTCCATATTCATGCATAAAAACCTTCAATCTACCTATTTGTTTATTTATTATTATTATTGGCTCTCTATCGGCTACTACTGCTCAGTGGAATGCAACCAACACCGTTAGGGCAACAAAAGTATCTATCCGGCATTGGTCATCAAATGTGTCTTCAAGGCATGGTGGAAAACAACAAAGAGATTCAAGATTCAATTAAACCATGATGGGTCTCTCTAATGACCTTGCTGAATCAAAGCGAGTCAATCCACTGCAAAGCAATGTATTCATTATACAAAGGGCACCATGGTCCACGGCATTTCTTGTTTTTGCAAATTCATATTTCAGGTCCTCTCAGAATTAAACTCGACAGCATTCCTGGTGCTATCCATTTAGATTTGTTCTAAAAATCTGTCTCAGAGCTTAGGAGCAGAGTGCCATTAGTGAGGGGGTGGGGACAGCAGTGAGTTGCCAGAGTGCCAGCCACATTCTTTCTGTCACCGAGGAAAGGATGTGTCAGCGGCGGTATGACAGCTCAGGCCTTTTCTTGAGCAGGTTGATTAAGTGAAAAGCAAAACCAGAAGTTGAATCCACACAGTATTCAACTCAAGGTCTTAACGGCAGTGACCACCTGAGCGATCTTTTTTCAGTCTACAACCAGTCACAGCAAAACCGCAAGTAAACTGATAGAGAAAATTTGAGCTCTTATGAAATGTTTTACTTATTTTTTTTCTGCGGAATATTCTTTCCACTTTAGCCTGAGCACATGAAAACAAATGTAGAGAGACTGTCTTCATCCTTGGACTTAGTAGGAATACAGAGAGTTGATCCCTGAACTTCTTGAGCTTAAACCAGAAAATGCCAAGGGCACAGAAATATGTGAGTCCGCTTAGTCTGGTATTTTCGAGTGCTGAAAGTTACCTTTGCCAGAAGTTCAGAATA
The DNA here is from genome assembly GCA_034781795.1 of Crypturellus tataupa. Classification (NCBI taxonomy): domain Eukaryota; kingdom Metazoa; phylum Chordata; class Aves; order Tinamiformes; family Tinamidae; genus Crypturellus; species Crypturellus tataupa. Next base: position 1,093,678 of record JAWLRI010001102.1, read on the forward strand.
TCTCTTTGTCTACAGAAGACTCAAATACAAGTGGGAAGAACAGACTCCACACTCTGTCTCCTTCGGATTTTTCTGCTCATGCGATCAGACCATCCTTTATCTTTGTGTATCTCAAGGCACCATCTTCCATCTCATCAGCATGATTAAAGCTTTTGAGAGTGCTAAATGTCTCAGCTAAGGCTAAATGGCACAGAAATCTGCTCTGTGGACACACTGTCCGTTGTGAAAAAAACAATGTGGCATCACTGCTACTGACACATTTTTCTGGTATGGCTTAAGATATTGCTGATCACCATGCCGCTAGGAACACTTTCTAAAACAAGATTTGAATAAGGAGCTTAACACAGAAAGATATTCTGAAGCAGATCTCAAGGTATCTCTCATAAAAAGCCTGATTTTCTGTATTTATTTTCCTACTATTTTTCTCAAGCAGTTTATAGACTGCAAAGCAGCTTTGGCTTTTTGCCCATACAGAGAACATTTTTTTCACTTAATTAACCTACACAAAGGGTCAGATAGTCAGAAACTTCACTCACAAATGTTCAATGAGGGTTTTCAGTATGGACAGGAACAAAACAGTCTGCATAATACATTGTGATGATTTTGTCATGCAGTCCTAGTGCACTGCAATTCAAATGGAACACAAATCCTTGCTAATTCAATTATAATATATCAGATTGGCAATAGAAAAAACAATATTTGCCTCATCTGATTCAATTATAGCCACATCCACAGGTCATGGAATTTACTGGGAATATTTCTATTGAACCTAAGAGGAATTGGTTCAGGTCCTGAAGAATGCTCAGTCTGGAACAACATTCAGAGGATATTTCATGTAGTAATCACTTGATATTGTTACAGAGCATAGCAATAATTCAGGCTTAATTGCTCACACTCTCCTCTCCTTCTGATCCTCCAAATCTCCATTTATCTCACTTAAAAAGAAAACAGAAGTACTAGATATCATACAGCCTTGCTACCAGAGAGGAAAGCTGACGCTAATGGGTTAATAAATTACATTGCTGAATTCATATTATACCCTCAGATCAAAGTTTTCTTCCCCTCAGGCAAGACTAACAGATGTTATTTCCGCCAGTGGAGACAGCGGCTAAGGATTGTGACTGTGATATAAGAGTAGTCTTCAAGGGAGATGAAATAAAGAAGCCTGCACAGCATCTCCTAAGCAAGCCAGGAAAGTGCATTCCAGACATCTTTTGGTCAGAATCAGACTACATCCACACATGTCTAGAGTTGAAAGCCGTAGTAAAAGGACATGTGTTTGCACCGACTCTTGGGTTGCCTGCAGATTCAAGCAATATCTGCAGCTGACTTAATACTTTAGCTCACATTGAGTTTAACTCAAATTTCTCTCATTTGATATTTTGCAGTATATGGACTAAAAGCGTGACCTTCACCTGCCTGTAGAAGCAAAACAACTCTCCTCCTTTAATAATAATAATAATGAAAAAAAAGCCCAAATATAGAACATTCTCTTACATATGCAGCTCTCCCTTTGGAAGAGGATAAAACAAACAACGGGTAGATGTTAGGCAATGAACTCTGGGACGGTGTTCAGGTATTAGGGTAAACAATGGGTAAGGCTTTTCATGGATTAAAATAGAACTCAGCAATGTGGGAAAAAAAAAAAAAAAGGAAAAATCTTGATCAAAATTTGAAAGCTAGAGTAGCCACAGTTAAATTTCTCAGTTCTGATAGTTCAGACTATGAAATTCTGCCCAGAGCCTGAGAAATTATCCTGCATTTGTTGGTAAGAAAGGCCGATAAAGGAATTTCATTTTGAATGCTTGGTCAAAAGGACCAAAGGCTGCTTTTGGATTATTTTACTAAAAATTAGGATATTTTCCATGGTCATATGATATGAAAGATTACTTTTGTACCTTCCAATTTGTTAACAGGTTATTTAATTTGGTTTCTTTTCTGTATATATTGTCTCATAGCTGAAAGAAAATATTCCAAAACAAAAGGAAAAATGTAATAGAGGAAATTTTTATCAGGAAAGCCATAATCAAATAAATGTGCTTAAAGGAAACAGAGAATATTGAGAGACCCAGACAAGAAGCGAGGCTGATCAGGGTAAACTGGATAGTCCTAAGAAGGGTACAAACAAAATAAATTGACACTGGAATTTGCTGGTAATTATTTCTGTATAAGATTAAAGTGGAGAATTGAAAATTAACAAACAGCACCACTACAAAAACTGTACTCAGCTTTGATGCAATGCCAGGAACGGAAGCCATTCCAACACTGACTTTAGGTTGCATGCATCACCTCTCATTTTGTGGGGTTTCTGAGACTATAGATATATAGATATTATTTCCCTTAATCTGTAAACAGTCATAGCTTATGTTTCACTGGAACAAAGGAATCAATACCATATATATGTGCAGGGAACCTGGACTAATATCACTGTGGTCATGTCATAGGATGCCTCACAGGGCATGAATGATAGCCCTGCATGAACATCGTGTTTGGCAGCCCATGCCCTCATCTGTTTTTTCTTTTTTTTATTATTTTTTTTATAAGAGGAAAAATGTGGCATGGAGATGAGGGAAATGAAAAGAGAAATCTGAAGCTGCTTGGTTTGACAATTTAACAAATGTTACGGGCTTTGACAATAAGGCTTTTACTTCTTGCTCCAAAGATATGCAGATACCATCTTTCAATGTCCTGCTGCTAGAGTTGATATAAAGTTGATTTTTTAATCCATCAAAATTTCCCCATTGGGCTTCCTTCATTTCTCAGTACTGAAAAATGTTCCCAGCAACTTCAGCAAGACTTGGATAACTTTCTTAGAAGTCCATCATTTAATATCACATAGACATCAAAATAGTCACAAAACTCTTAACATCAGAGAAACTGGGCTACTATTTAAGGAGAGAATATGACCTAAAAAACTATTAATGATGGCCTAAGAGAACATTTAAAATACAGTGGTTTGTGATCTTGAGAAGCTTTTTACTGCTCGTAGACACACGTGAAGTTTGAGCAAACTGAGTGTGGGGTTTCACGCCCCACATTCCTGAGTGCAATTTTTTTAGCAAAGACTGATAAAGATGGCATTTTTTTTCTCTTTTTCTCATTATACCCCTACAACAGGAACCAATCACTGTTGGGTCTCCATATTCTGACTTGTTGAAATGGAGCTGTTGAGTTCTCAAACTGACTTTAACTTAATCAGTTTTAGTGACATAATGAAGGTGCTCCTAGAAGTGATTCAAATATCTTAGTGAGTTTACTGTGAATTGCAATAATGAAAAAAAAATGTGTAATACACAGCCTAGTCCACTATTCCCATTACTAACCACTAATTTCACAAGATTACCTGATGCAATATTTACCTTTTACCACAGTCCAACTTTATATACTTTGGGTTTATCAATAACTGAAATATCTGTTCTACAAATTTTAACTTTCACTTACTTTGTCCTAATACAGTGCTCAAGTGGAGGAGTAAGATCGTTGTCTTTAGCTTCAGTGCACATCTGAGTTGTGTCTGTGGAGACATAATAGATATGATTAGTGTCTGGGGTATACTTTTATTCATCTCTATTCTGCAGTAGCAACCTGAGCCATGGAAGTAATAGATTAGACCAAGAGTTACTACTGCCCACACTGCAAAGTCCCTAGCCCACAGAAAGGAATTCCCACTTCAGATGGAAATGCTCTGCAAGGCCAGCACTCCTGGCACTTGAATATCAGGCCACACTCTCATTCACATCATCTGGACAGGGCCAAGAGTAGATACATATCTTGTTTTAAGCAGCATGGACTTTATAGTTGACCTTAGACCTGAGTGGTCAATGTACAGGTCATGTCACTCACTGCTTTAGTCAGCTCTTGCATCTTCTTAGCTCATGGTCTACAACCTGTTTTTATGAAGACAGCCCAAAATCTGAGAGAGGATGATTGAATGCAAACTGTTTATTGTGAATGAGCCCTAGACTGTGCTCAGAAGTTATTTGGGACAGTTAGTTGTTTTGTGCCCAAAATATTGACTGAAACATGCTGACTAATGCTAAGGATGTGTCTTAGGGACAGTGTTCCAACCGATGTCCTGACCCAGGTTATTTTACTAATAGAAACATGGTCTCAAGGAAAACATAGGCCAAAAGGAGTTTATTTTGCAGCTGATATGATAATTACTAAAAATGAAGTTTTCTTATTTACATGCTAAGGACAACTGTAGTTCTAGGCTTAAATAGGAAACCCCAAGTCCAGTCCTAACTGGATCCCTCAAGATCCCTTTCCCTGGAAGGGAAGATGGTCCTTGATTTTTAGGGGTACAGTTCATGGACTAGAAATGTCATTTTGGATATAAAAGAGTTAGCACACACTCTGAGCACTACTTTGGGACAGACAGGCAATTGCATTGTTCCGGGGAAAACAGAGAGGTCAGTGTTTCAGAAATTGGATCTATCAACAGTGAAAGTAGTTGCTGAACTTCCTAGGGAGAAAACATCCTGAGACTAGCTTGGATGTCAGTCTGCTCAGCTGTTTCCTGTTTTGGAGTAAAATATTTCAGGCTGCAGCAGCAGAGGCTTTTTTGGCTTCTTTTGTATTATTTTTCTATCCATCATCCAGTCAGTGGGCAGGCTGTTATCTACAAATGATGCTGAACGAGTATAGGATACAGACCCAATTCAGTGAGACTGACCTAGACAGGATGGGAGTGACTGTTTCTACATCAACAGCTGCAGCTGATCTCATTGCACCATGTGTCTGATCTGTGATCATGGACACGCAGGGGGTACCTTACTTCCATTTCCTTAATATCCTGAAAATAATTGCTGTAAGTGAAAAGGCACTTGCCGTATCAAGACATGTGTGAAAGACTTTGTGGTGTTTGCTATTCTACCGTATTTATCTATATGTATAGGTATGCATATAACATACACACACACACAGAAAAAACCTCTGGGGCAAGGTCTTGTCATGCCCTGTGGTTCAGAGGGACATTAATGGCTCTTCACTAAATTGCTGATCAGCCCTTCTGGAAACCAGAAAGGTAAAAACTAGCAGTGCCACCAGACACTACTTACGTCAGTCTCAGATATATCTGGTTTCCTTATCTCACAGAGATGACGTGACTCTCCCTTACCTGCTGGTCTGGTCAGTGTAAACACCCCTGCAGAAAACCCTGAATGACTTAGGGTCTGCAGTAATGAAAGATATAGATACAGTTTAGGAGTTTATAAAGTAATGGCAGTTTTATTCCAGAAACTCAGGAACTTAGGGGTAAGCTGAAATTTTGAAAATGTTAAAGTGCTTATTCCACCCTAACACTGAAGAGTTTATAGCAGTTTCTAGAGGTAAATTGTGAATTTTGAACTGGAGTCCTTCCAAGCAGATATGCTGAATGGAGACATTTCACAGTAAGGAATATGAAAAAGTATCACGGAAAGTTATATCTTAAGCAGGAAGGCAATGAATGTTTACCTAAGTTAACTAATTGATAAACTGAGCTAAATGTATTTTACACCACTATGTGAAGCGAGGAGCATTGATGCTACACTGTGTAATTGCCCAGCGAAATTTCTTTGAGATTTTCTGCAAAGTGAGGTTGATTGTATCCTTCCTAATAAAAAAATCAATCTTAAGGAATTCCTCTTCTCGCATACAGTAGTTAAAAGCAAACAACTGTCCTAATCTAGTGGAGAAGTATCTGTGCTGTGCCCAGGACCTCACCTAGCATTTCTGTATGATGTTGCCTAATCATAATAGCTTATTGGTATTTCCAATATAGAAATACCAATAATACCAGTAATTCTTAGCCCTGTAGTATTTCCACCTGGTACTGTGCTGTATGATTTATCATCAGTGTAACCATTAAGAGGTAAAGGAATTTCAGTTTTCCCCCAGACGTAACAGAGGATTACTATGCAGCCAGAACTAGGAAAGGTTTTGCCTGGAATGATGAAACTATGTGGATTTTACAGAATTTCACAGATAACAGAAGATTTACTAGGACATATCCCTGGAAGAGGCTATAAAACAAAAAAAGAAAGTCTACCTTTCAATGCAAGTTTAATTCTTGAGGAGAAATAAATGCTACAGCAAGTTGAATCGTAAAGAAATAACATATACAAGCTCTAATTACATTCTTAGCCTGAGATCTCAGACTTCTTGGTATATTTGAATTTTGGAAATGTTCCTGAGTTATTAATGAAGAAAATATAGATGAGAAACCCTGTTCAGGTCAGAAAAGAACAAAATCGAACAAGCATGTCCCAATGTCTCTCATTAGCCCTATGCTGAATTGTATTACCTATGTTACTTAAAAAGAATTTCCTTACGTCAAAAAATATCCCTCTTTTTACAGTCAGAATGAATAATTAGGGTTCTTCTTGAATTAGAAAATAGTGACCACGCAGTCACCTCCAAAGCATAAAATCAGCAAAGAGATTATTTTTCTTACATTGACAATGTATAATTGAGAAATAAATCATGTAAAAATGTTCAGTTAAAATACATGTTTCAAAAATTACGAGCCTATGAAATAAGGTAATTGGGAGGAGGAGATTATAATTGATTTGCATTATGTTATAATATACTGTTTCCATGAAAAGACATAGTGAGTTTTTGTATAATCTGTTTTATTAAATTTTACATATCTGGAATAGACTCTGTGTCAAACAGTTGGCAACTACAGGCCCGTGGAGTTTGATTAATTTGTTGAGATAATAAATAATGTGATTACTACAATAGAATGCCATGGATTCAAATTAAAGTAACAGAACAAATAAACAGGAGAAAGATTTGCATTCACTACCACAACTTGACATATGCTAAAGGCCCCGGTGCTCCCATTTTACCAGCATGAAGGGTTAGCAATCTCTGTAAAGACTGTACATGTTTACTTTTAAACACTTTTAAGAACTTATTCTCAAAATTTCAACGTGAAATTTTATTTCAAATTAATTATCAAAACTAGTTTCTGAAATGAGAGAAACAAGGACACAAACAATCTTTTAACACCTGAGATATCATAAACTTGTTCTGTTTTGTATCATCACTTTATTTTTTGGCCGTGGTATTGTAGACACCAGCAAAAATAAAATGCACAAGTAATGTGCTGTACATACCAACTGTTAACCGTATCTCTTCCTCTTGGTTGGCCAAGCCATCATAATAATATAGATCAAATCTCTGTTCTGTTTTCCAGTCACCCAATACATTCTTTTCCAAACAAAAAAGCACACTGAAGTGGCTTTCACTGCATACCAACCAAATTGGGTATTTAGGGGTCTTCAAGTAACAACCAACCTGAAAGAAAAATATGAAACATTAAAAACTTATACTAAAAATATACAAGAGATAATTAACTGTGAAAAACAGTATATGTATTTTTCAATTATTTATTAAAGCTAACAAAGACTAAAGAAATTTCACTAAAAAAGTCCAGGGGAAAAAAAAAAGAAAAAAAGAAAAAAAATGCTTGTTTCAGCTCTTTTTTATAATTTCTTATGGATTTCTTCTTTATAAGGCAGAAACATATCTGTGTAATTATGGCAGCAGTATTATGGCAGAGATACTTCATGGCAGTTCCCCACATCCACTAAGCATCTTTCAAGATGCTCATGGTTTCCTCCCCTCACACTAATGTGTTCTGAGATAGACATTATCCTCCTGTCGCACACTGTTTTAGATCAGTAGTACAAGTTAATGATTTTAATTCTTCAGTTTTAAATAATAGAGAAAAAATAGCTATTAGGCTGTTTAATGTAGCAGGGAAACCTTATTTCTTCCAGATGGGATTTTAATATTTAGCTACAAAAGATATTTATTATAAGCTATATTCCTGTCATTGAAAGAACCTTCTAAGTTCAAAATAGAATTGCTTTTCCCTAATGAACAGTTGTTATTCATAACTTCCATAAATTGTTCAGGAAAATTAAAAGCAAAAATACTGCTTTTTGCCTTCAGTTGAATGATTCTGACTATCACTGTTCTTTGTATTTTTACAGTGGGTGGAATCACTGCTATGCTGGATGCTATATAAATGCCAACATCAGAAATCCTTTAAGAATAAAGTGATCTCCCAAGATCCACTCTTCAATCTTCCATTTTGGACTTAATCTTGTCTACTCCTAAATAGATAATTATTGTGAATAACCTCTGATTTATCCCCAGCTTTATGCAGTCCGTGAGCAATCGTTGTTGCACTGCTGGTGTGCTATTAATCTGCAAAACAAGGAATGGCAGTAAAGTGTAAAAATATGCAAAATGAAAGATTCTTTTCATAGAATCACAGAATGGTTGTGGTTGGAAGGGACCTTTAGCAATTACATAGTCCAATCTCCTTCTCAGGCAGCGTCACCCAAAGTACCTTGCCCAGGATCCTGTCTAGACATTTTTTTGAATATAAATATGAATAAATAGGACTAAAAAGGCTTTTAACAGGCAAATTCTTATATGAGTATCCTAGAGTTATATAATAGATATAGCACTGCCCTAAAAGTCTAAACAATATCCTCAGCAATAAGTATTACATTTCTTTTTATTATTATTCAGATTCAATATTTATATCTGAAGTGTTATCTGAGTGAAAAAATCCATTATCTTCCAATGGAGAATTTCTTGTCATGTTAAATAACAAGATTCTAGCTAATTAGGTAACTGTTCCCTGACTCATTACTTTGCTAATATCTATTTAAAACAGACCTTTAAACAACAGTTTTGCTTTACATAAATTCTTGGCTTAAAAATACAGATAAAAATTGAAAGTTTACAAAAATACTCTAAGAAAGAAGTTAACAAGAACACAAATACACAGATACAACAAAAGATAGCAAATTAGAGAGAAAGGGATAAAAAGATTCAGTTTTACAAACATGTTTTTGTTTTCATATAAATAAAATCCAAAAAGGAACAGTCAGTCATCGTTTAATTTTTTTCCCATAAATGCGGGCTAAAATAACTTCCAAGCTTCATCAAACAACGTTTGACAAAACAAGATTGTAGAGATAGAGAACTGTTTCAAAGCACAAAAACACTCCAGTTCTCACTCCCATGAACATTCTTGTTGAAGCTGGGACAAAACGTTCCAATGAATTAGGTCTGTAGGAACCTTTTTCAAATATGTATAGTTTTTAACAGCAATGACAGCAGAAGAAGCCTGGGGCATGAACTCTAAGACAAAACTGAGAGTATAAAAACACTGCAGATCAAATCCTCGTCTCCAATAAAAAGGGCGAGTTCTTCATTTCAATGACATCAGCTGAGAATTAGCTACCACCTTTGACATCAAACTGTGATCTGGATTATGGATGGTTTGCTTCTCCCACAGACCATGCATCACTTTATCCCACTGAATATGATCGCCTTCTAGGAACTTTTGACTCTCCAGATACATCAGACTATTCTTGTACAGGTAGATTAAACAGGAGTTCCAGAATTCATTCTCCAGCTTTAAGGTCATGTAGCATGGAATGGTTTATGTCCATACGGCTAATTCTTCTTCCCAGAAAACAAGTTGTTCTGCCCATACTTCCTTCTTCCCCTGGCACACAGTGTCCCCCAAATCACATCCATGCTTTTTTCTGTAAGTTGGCATAATACAGCAGTATGGTAGTGAACATGCTAGCTATGAAACAGTAAGGACGATCCCGCACCATGTCCTTGGCTGGCCTGTTATTGCAGACTTTTTAATACTTCCTCATCAGTTCAACTCTGAATTCTTTGGATAAGTTTCTTAATTTAGGATAGTGTTTGATGTGGAATTAACACTCAGAAGGTCCACAGTGACATCAACCTATTCAGCAGCCCAAACCTCACGAATTCCTCCTTTGGAACAAATTTTCTTATGGCTTATCACCTACTCATGAGCAGCTATCATGCAGAAGTAAGCACACAAGTCCAATCACTTACAACACATGTTCAGTTTACACTATATTTAAACACTTCTCAGCCTCCCCATTCTCCTCTGTACTATATAACCAGGGCCTTTTACAAAATTTATTTGGTTCTTTGATAGACTGCAGACATTGGCTTATCAGTTCCCCATTACACGAGTTCTGCCTTACTTCAGCTAAGTAGCTAAAATAAATAATGTGATATTTCTCAGGTTTTTACAGCATTGCTTTATCCTGTAGCAATGAGAACTGATAATGAAGGATATGTTTCTAATATTATGAGGTGCAAAACCAGCCACCAGCGCAATATACACTGCAAGTCTGGAAATGAGAATCCTATATAGACAAGACAACATGCAAAGTCAATGGTGCCTAACCAAGTTGATGGAAGAAGTGTTAAGTTTGAACCAAGGCTCCTAAAAAGCCTGTTGTTTTTGCCACTGCTGATGGCTGATATAATCAGTAGCAAAAAGACCATGACACATAGCTCTCAAATGTTCTGCAAGTGCAGATCTTGCTAAACACAGTGTGTTAGTCTCAGTCACTCAGAAGGACTTTACAACTTCTGATGTGTCACACCAAAGAGATTTGTACTAATATATTGACATCACACAGAAAAACCCTAGCATAATGAATCAGGGATATGTGACTTGAACCTATTTTATTAAATACCATTATTTTTGTTAAGGGTTCAACTGCAGTCTTTCTGCTTTAAAGAATGCACACACACAAATATTATGCTGCTTCTCATATCATAACACAATAAAACTACTGAAGTATAACAATGCATCACACACAATAATCTGTTTGAGGAAAAAAGTAAGGGGATATGGGTAATGAATTATGTGTCTTTTTATATCACATGTTTTCAATTCCTATGGATACTTTACTAACAACAATCTCTCTTACAGATCCCTTAAGAATGCTCATAAATTTCGCAGAGACAATTCTCTTCTTTGGAAAATGTCAGCCTTTCAAAAACAGACACCTGCATAGGGTTCATTTTCAACACTCAGGGTGGTCTTTTCCCATGTCTGACCTCAATGCATATTTGCACAATGGCAAAATTAACTTTATAGACAAATATTTATTGCTGGAGAATTATTCCAAAATATCTGCCAGCATGAGCATTTGGTATTTCACCACTGAGATTCTATCTGCTCATTGAACCCGGCTGTCTTTTTTCATGTGCATACTCAGAGAAATAAACAAAGAAACACAACCTATAATCTATGTTTCCTGGACTACATTACACTATCTATGTCGGCCAGAATCAAACATTCATTTCTTGGCACTAGCCATAGTTCAGGAAAGAAGAGACGATACCAACAGCCAAGGGGGATCATTAGTTATGGCTAGGGTGGTGGCATGTTTCTCCAGGAGTTTTGTTATCATTTATCATTATTTTACTTCTTTGCTTGTTAAATTTTATTTTTTTAAAATTAAATTGAATTGTTTAATAGTGCAAACTTCAGTCTTTCCTTGCTTTACCTTTGTTTGCCTGAATACAACTCTTATAGCCACCACAGTAATGTGTGTACAGAGGTTCATGTGATCCCCAAAAAGTCTGTGTCCTGTCAGACTGAGTAATTGCTAGGTGTACCGAATCCAACAGCGCTCATGAGCAAAAGGATAGTTACACAAAGCTTTAACATTTACAGGCCACAGTATATTGTTTATTCCGCCAACTTTTTTTTTCTGCCAACTGCAGTGACATTTACAGGTATGAATAATTACTAAAAATGTTCCAACAGCATTACATCTAAAGTATCAATAATGTAAAAACAGACACCCTTTGAATAAACCTTGGAATATCAAGAACACCACAGATTCGGGACACCTGTTCCACAAGCACTAATAAAACAGTGTCAGTCATAATATCGGCTATTGTATTTGCATATAGTTAAGGGACACTGTGAGAATAAAAAGGACCATTGACATTAATATGTATTAGATGTCAAACAGATTCAAAAAAATAAATCAATTTTGACAATTTCTGACATGCAGAGTGTGTATAATTTAAAAGTTAAATTAATGGAGAAGAATAGAAAGAGAAGTTTGTTCAGTCCCAGGACTACTAAACTACATTAAAGGTTTTTGTCCTGGGTTTTGACTGAGGTCCTCTTATGCTGCCACAGTTAAAATATTTCTAAATATTTTTTTTTTACTTCACTTACATAAACCATGCTATACTTATCAGAAATGGCTGTAATGTATCTGTTGTGCATGGATAGTCCACTAAATCAGGCAGGGTTTAGGAGCCCAATGCAAACCAAGTCAAACCATCACTGGCTGCACTTTAGCATGTGGCATAGGGACTTTGGGGTATTCAGGTCAAGTACCTAATGTCACGGAGTCTGGCTCTGCCTCCAGAGCCATTGAGCAATACTATTATCCAGATAATCCTACGAGTGGGAGCTCTGAGATTCCAGAAGCATTGCCTTGGGTGAAATTTGTTCTTCATTTCAAGAGTAGAAGATTCACAGAGCTCCTGTGGTTTCAGACTACTCCCTGTTCAAGATGCACACAAAATGGCTTAAGTACCAACATATGTGGTCTCAACCTTAGGGTGCCAGGTAGCTGCCAGATCTTTCTTGTACCCTTGCCTCATCCTACTATTTTTCTGTTACGTCTCAAGTGACACGCTGTGGGATACTCAACCCTCGTTCAGGCGTTAGGACTTGTCATTCTTTTATACCACGTGGAGGAGTTTATAACCTATTTCAAGATGTTGCTTCACTGCAATGACAAAGACAGACCAAGATTCAGTCCACAGGACTTTCACCATCTATTGTAGACCCTCTAACTTAGGCTGGCTCCAAGCATTCACTGTCAATAAAATCAATTAAAGAAAAATTGTGGACACCTCTGTTCTATAGCTATAAAGGGAGTTGACTGGACACACCTTAAACACACTCAGACTGCAAGATAGGAAAAATACAGAGCCACATGCCAGAATTTATAATGTTAAGGGATAACTAGATAATATTTGACCTATTATTTTCTGTTATGTCTGTTTTCAAAGCATGCAAAACTGTTTAAAACATGTGGAGTTTGTTACTGCTATTGTATGAAACAAAAATGCTGTGATTCTATTTTGTTTGGAAGAATGTTGAAAACAAATTGATCCCAATATCCCAGCAACAGTGACTGGCTTTCTGGGAGAAAAAAAAAAAGTCCATGGATGAATGGAAGGACAATAGGATTTCACTAAACAGCATTTAATTTCCAAGCTAGAAAGGCAGATGTATAAACAAGGAATGTTGAACAGGCTTTTAGAATGGCCAATGCCTTGACAGTCTAGTTTCAGTCAAGACTGAATATATCACATTTTTTCTCCCCACAGTAGCACCCACAAACCTCTTAAATAAACAGCAGGGTGACTTGAAGAATGTGTCTATGAGGCACAATCTCTACCACTTACTCATTACCGAAAAAATAAGTGGAAAATAAAACTGATCATCACTATCCATTTTGCACATACATGTTTTTGTTGTAGGTTTTTAAAACAAAATGATAAATATCTCTTTTTAACATTCGTTCTAGCCCACCAATGACCTGGCTAGAATACAGTCCATCTGACTAGAAAAAGGTGCTGGTGAAGCAGACAAATTTCCCAGTGCAAAAGGTTATATTAAAGAATGTTTCACAAGGCAGATAAACAGGTGAGATGCCAGAAGACAGAGAATGTGTGGTGAATTTAAGAATAGAAGCTGATCTTTTTATGGCACGAATTGTCCTGCTTTCCTCAAAGGGCTCAAAGATAATATTTCACATCTGTGGAATTTAATGAATAACTTCTGTTCATTTTTTTTTTTAAGAAATGGAAAAAATGGACATGTTACTTCTTAGTCAGTTCTAGAGTTTTCTTCATTTTAAGAAATGCAAGAACGAAAAAGCATCAGTCTGTTTTGAAGTGCAGACAGTTGAGGCAGAGACTTAGGGTGGACACCCTTAGGAAGCAGGGTGACATTGAAAGCTCATCTCATGGGTGACTTAACTACTAGAACAGCACTGGCTAAAAGCATGAGAGAATCAGTAGACACCAGGAAGACTTAAGAGTTTAAGTTCAAAAGATGTAAGTTACCCAAAATATTACATGTATGTACAGGAGGACATACCTAAAATGCTTTTGAAATGTATTTCAAAAAAACAGCCAAATTCCTCAGCCACTGTTGTTGATATTCAGGAGACGTGTGCTCTTCCACAAGTTTATCTGCTAGCTTATTCATAGGGTCACAGAATCATTATGGTTGGAAAAGACCTTCAAGACTATCAACTCCAACTGTAAATCCATCACGACTATGCATGTCCCAAAAGTGCCTCATCTAAAAATTTCTTGAACTCTGCTAGGGATGGTGTCTCCACCACTTCTCTGGGCAGCCTGCTTCAGTGCTTCCAATGCCTGTCCTTGGGGCAAGCACTTTGCCTTTTTTCATTTGTAAACCCTAGTGTGAAATGATGATACTGGCATCTTCTGCAAAATACAGGTCTACACAGAGGAAGTGACGTATAAATGTTAGATCACTATTACTATAAATTATTACCATTAACAGTCCTAATACCTTTGAATTCTGCAGATGAGAAAGCAGATGATTCTTCTCTCTGTTGTTGTTACTTCTTTAATTGATCTGGCATAAATACCAGAAACATCTGTTTTCACTTTTAACACGGCCTGCAAATTTTAACATGACATTTAGACCAAGGACTCTGATCCAAAAGCAGAAGTCTCTTACTTAGGACTTAGCACTGTGATTAGTCCTTCCCACTTCTCTGCCTCATACTTTTTTCTGAGGTCTCATCATTGCTGCAGAATATTTCAGGCTCTTTAGCAACTTTAAAGAAAACCCAGGACAGTTATAATCCTAAATTAGACCTCCTAACAGGTCCAAAGACCTGTACTGTAACTAGCCTACAGGGAAAAAATAATAATAATAAAAAAAAAAGGAAACAGACTTTTAGCTTTTTTGAATCAAAATATGGAAACTTGCTATGTAACTAAGTGCTCACATATGAATTAGATTGAATGAATCCATCTGTCACTGTGGAACAATTCATAAAAAGTAATTATATTATAAAACATACATTGAGTAGTGATATGTTAGGAACTAATAGTGATGATTAGACATTAGCAATTCCAGACAAATTACATGAAACACACATTTTTCCAATCAGCAACGATAACACATTCAGCATGATCCACTGAAAAAGGTTACTGGATCAGCAGCAGAGGGATTCTTTCAGCAATCATTGGGGAAAAAGTGGGTCATCATTTTGGTTTTATTTGCCACTGTTGACAAAGTTTGGCAGAGTGATTATTGCAGTGTTCCTGCCCTCATGGTGTTTTCAACTTTGAAGACAAGTCAAATGTAATTGTCAGTTATATACAAATACTCAGTGTTTTACACAAGGGAGATGAAACGATCTGCAAATCTGTATCTGGGTAGGTTTGCTGCATCTACCCAGTAAACTTGTATATCTCTTCCTAAGTACATTGGCAAGATGGGAGAAGTCTGGAGTAGAGCAATAAAAATAATGTTTGGACAGGATGTACTGATGAAAAAGGGAGGAACTGTGACATCAGCTTGCAAACGTCTAGCGGATGGGGAGGAATTCTTTAGGGGGCAGGTTGGATTAGAAGTGAGAACGATAATCAGAGGAAACTAAGTAAATGAACAGTCAGGTTTAATGTTAGAAAGTACAGCCAAAGCAGGAGCAGCAGTAGTGTAGTCAATATCATTAAAATCTCCAAATTCAGTATTGAAGTTACCTGAAAAAGCTCTTTCTTGCACTTCTCTATGCTTTATAGTAGAGACACATGAGGTTACCATAAAGAGAGAAATGATAAGATTATAGTTGTGTGCACTACAATCAACTAATAAGTGGCCATCTGAGAAGAAAGACAGGAACTTCATGGATACAGACCTTTTAAAGAGAGTCTTGGCAAACCACTCCTGTGCAACAGGACATAAAATATCCTGCATTATCCCCTGAGAGACTGTCTGGATATGACCTAAAGGGAGTTTTCCATCTCTAATGTCTATGATTCACTATATATCATGCTTGAGATCTTCTAACTCCCGGAAAAAAAAGATGACAGTTCTTTTCCATTCCTAGTTTAAGTTGCTATCCTCATAGCCACAACATAACTGGATGCTGAATCCATTTACTGAAATGCCAAGGGGAAGAAAACAATTCATTTGAAACATTTACAGGCAAATTCTATTCTCAGTTTACCCACTACAAACTAACATCAATCTCATTTATTTTTTAAAAAAATACTCTAACTGAATTCCCTTAGAACAGACAGCAGAATCTAGTCCTTCATGCTAAAGCCACAGCAGAGAGGCCTCAGCCTTAGGGCAAAAGTCCACTGGAATGTGACTGTTGTTGTAGTCCTTGGGCATGCATTGCAGTGTACTCTGAGACGTAGGAACTGAAATGTAAAGTACTGACAAATGTTCTTAATAAAATACATTTTATAGACAATTTGCATCAGCTGCCTGACTGACGTAAATTAAAAAAAAAATCACAACAAAAAAAACAACTGTCTATTGAGGTTTCTGTAACTGATTAAGAGTCACCAACTTGGAATATACATCACTGCTCTTGATTCCCACTCCTACGTAAGAGCATAGTAGTAGAAGAAATGGAACCACTCCATCATATAATTTGCAAAATAAGTGGATGATGGTGTCTGATTCCCTGAAGAACTTTGATTTTATTTTTAGGGGAAAAACAACAAAGACATAGCCACTGACCTGGTGGACCATTTTTCTATTTAGAAGTCATTTTCCTTGCTGGAGAATGGACTAAAATGCTATAATGCTGCAAAATCTTTTTTTGAAGCTGGAAAGGTTACCCTTTTTATATGAACGGATAAGCAGTCTGAACTATATGCAGTCCAATCTGTTCTGTATTAATCTGATTTGGATAAATTGATTTGGGGGTGACAGAGCACTGGCACAGGCTGCCCAGAGAGGTTGTGGAGTCTCCTTCTCTGGAGATCTTCAAGACCCCCTTGGACACAGTCCTGTGCCATGTGCTCTAGGTGGCCCTGCGTGTGCAGGGGGGTTGGACTAGATGACCTCTAGAGGTCCCTTCCAACCTTAGGCATTCTGTGATTCTATCATTTGCTTTCTTAACTAAACTTAACACTAATAATCATGTGAATTATGTAAAGCATTATATTAATTAAATATGAAAATTAGCATTTGTCAGTAGTAGGAAAGTGAAATTGAATTCTTTAAGAAAGATAGTCATCTTGATGGTAAAGTCTGCTGATGCAGAATCAGTGAAATCCATAGGCAAACTTTTCCAGAGGTAATTTAATGTTTGTCACTGCTTTGAAACTTTTAACTCATTTTTTTTTTTCATTTTCAGCATAATTAAAACATTAATTACATAGATGTTCAAAAGGGAACTTTTCAATTATAATGCCATTTTAACTACCTAGTATTATCATAAGTTCTAAAACAATATGGTCACATACACCATTCACATTCAGCATTGGCTACAGGATTCAATCTGACTACCCAACACTGAATATATAATGTAGGCTTTCAGGCACTTAAATTTACATGATGAACATATCTACGGGTAAGCGGGTTGTCTTGATGGCACTGCAATCTATGGTGATCTAGCGAATACAGATCAGGGCAATTTGCTCAGCAAAACCTGACCATTCAGACAGGTGAGCAACTTTTAACTCCATGGACTGCAATGACTAGATCTTAGTTCATATACACAGACCTACACAGTAGCCACTTAAATACACCTATACAGTAGCCTTACACAGTAGCCACTTAAATATAAGTGTCCTTGTGACATGTATAGACTTGCCCTTTAGGAGATCAGTTTAGTAAAACAACATTTAACATATAAGCATATAACATTTGGGATGCTGTAGACCACCCAAGCCATTTGTAGGCAGCTGCCAGGACAGAACCTGCAACCAGAAAAGAGACCACACTCTCATGGAGTATCAGTTCAGGGGCCTGGCATGATGTCTTGGGACATCTAAGATACCACTGGATTCCTGAGTGGGCACCCACTCACAAGCTCATAATGTCTTAGTTGACGTAGTCATTACAAATGAATTTTAAACTTATTGTTTTGTTTTTAATGAAAGCTAGAAGAATGGAAAACATACCTGGCAAACATCATAGTGCTCGAATAGAGACAGCAAACCAATATCACTGCGACTTGTGATACCTTTCAGAATTGTGATATTGCCATTTCCAGAGTCCAGCTCTATCACATTATTAAAAACATTGGATACAGCTTTGCCAGTCAGAAGCAAGTTCACCAATTCCTGATTGTGATAGATAAAAAGGAAAAAAAAAGTATCAGTTATGCATCTTGGCTGCACCAGACAGTTATAAAGTTTGGGTCACTTCTAAATTAAAATAAAGAGATATCATTTTTGTTTTCAATAATCAGCTTTAAAAAGGCAAGTTGTTGATAATAAATTTGTTTTCAAATTAAACTCTCACCTTTTTCAGAATAGTGCTTTTTTTTTCAAAGTAAAACATTTTGGTGTCCCATTTTGTGTACAATGAAAACTGGAACATAAATATTATGTACTAAAAATCTATGCACTTGCTGTGTTTGTGCACACATATATGTTTAATATTAGAGAATATCTAACTCTATCAGTATTATGTGGCCATTGGGAAGGCAAGATTTTTTGCTTTAGATTGCAAAGGAACATGGTGCTCTCTTGTTCCAAGATAATTTCCTTTTCTCTAGACTGAGAAGTCAGGACTGGGGAGGACTGATTTATCAAAAACACTGATATGTCTGATGGAAAAATATCAACCTAGTGTTAATGGGGAAAATACAAATGGCTTCCAAACTGTTTTTATGGGTCAGCAATGTCTTGTGAAACCACTAAACTAGTTGAAAGCTGGGCTATGGATCCCCCTCATCTCTTCTGTATTTTATATTAAGGTTATTCAGCTGTATGATGACCTACATGAAAAATAAACTTGTAATTCACTAATCCAAAAGGATTTGGTCTCATTCTGGGTTACTCTTGCAGTGCATTTTACAATATAATTCTGTAATTTCTGTATGTGAAGTACATGTGCAGAGTGATGTATTTTTGTGTTTTGAACACAATTATTCCTGGATGAACTTAGCTTCACTCAGTAAGAAATTCACCCTTATGGCTTCAGGTCTGGTCTGTATCACTTACATTCTCAAACTTATTTTACCAGATGGTTGATTCTTTTGTGTCCATGTGAATTAGAGCTAGGTATGTAGGAGCTAAAAGATGAGGGGGTGCACATGTGCTTTTGTGTGTGCACATGATGCACATAAAATCCAAGCAGCAGAAAGCGACAACAGACATTTCACTTAGCATAGGCCACACAAGGACATTTCAGTGTTAGCTTTGATGCAACAGCAAAAAAACACCATCTAGCAGCAGACTGCGCTACAGAAAAGAAACATCTAACCATTAATAAATAACATATGTCAAGAAACATGAGGGGAAAAAACAAGAAAGTTTCCATGAAAAAATAAAGCAAAATACCATGTCCTAAGACATAAATAACATGTAATACTATAAAAATAACTTCACCCATTTATATTCCAATTTTTCCCTTGAAGGAACCCCCCAAACTTTATAGATTATTACCAATGCTTACAAGATTTCTGAATCTGCCAGTGATTTTCCATCATCTTTCTGGGAAATCACTGTGTAACTTCAGTATAAAATTATGTAGCAATCAGCTTAGGGAAGAAAATGGGAGCACTACATATTTAATGATGGCAGATGAAAACCAAAAGTTTCTGCCATATCCCAGCTTTCAAGGAATCCATGTCTACATTTCACCTATATTTTCCAATATAGGTTGGATGCTTCTGCAAACCTAAAAGTCAGTGAACAGGACATACTGGTACCAAACCCGAGTTGGAATTTAGCATAAAACTGTGCTTATTTTCAAGAACCATTTCTCTTGCAAACTCCTATAATCCGTGTCTCCATTTTGAAGAATCAGTATCAGTTCAGCTAGCTGAATAGCAATTGCTTATGCAGAAGGACGTCAAACACATCACCATTCTGGGATGGCAAGGAGGAAATTCAGATTTCTGTGTCATCTTTAACTCAGCCCTAAATTCATCTGAATTCAAAAAAAGTTTGAAAGTGACAGTGCATATTTACACACATAGGTATAGACACAATCAAGCAGGCTCTGAAAGCAAAGATAACAATCTTTCAAAATATATGGGGGGAAAAAATAACAGGTTAATACATTTGAGACTACAGGAGGAAAAAAAAATGAGGACTCTAAAAGAAATGTCCTCTCTTTCCAAAAATCCGTTCATAGTTCTGCAGGCGTATGGTAACCTCACATTTCCAAGCTTACACACCTGAGTACAATATCCATGGCTGCCAATCAGCCGGTTTGTAAGCACATCGAAATCATTGCGAACCCTGAAAAGAAACAGAGAAGATTTAATCACAACTGCCTCTTTCCACTAGTCTTTAAATTAAAAAGAAATTAAAAAGGAAGCTTTCTTGGAAAAAGCCTGTTTCACCATCACAAATCAATATTCGATAACTCCACATTTTGGAATCCATTCCATAATTTCTTAAATATCAATGAAATTTGCTAAACCTGTGGCAGGCAGAAGCTGGTTAGAACTTGTCCAAAGAAAATAGTGATAGAGGAAAAAAAGAGCTATTGGCACCAAGAGTTAGAACTTCTGAAGTTAGAACTACTAACCTGATTCACGTATAGAATTAGGTAAGATTTTGTCACAAATGCACGCATTTATAATTCACAGAATCACAGAAGAGTTTGTTTTAGAAGAGACCTCAGAGATCTTCTGGTCCAAACTCCCTATTTAAGTAGGGTCAGCCTCAGCACATAGCCCAGGAGTTGGTCCAGGACAGCTTGCAACATTTCCAAAGATAGAGAAGCCACAACCTCCCAGAGCAGCCTGTTACACTGTTCAAGCACCCTCACAAGGACAAGGTATTTTCTTATGCTCAGTTTGTGCCCATTGCCTTTGTCCTGGCACTGTGCTCCACTGGGAAGAGTCTGGCTCCATTTTCTTTAACATCTACCAATAAGTATTCACACACATGGCAGTTCAGCCATCTTATTGACCGCTTACCAAGCCCATACTTCACCAGCTTGACTGAGGTTGTTACAGGAGACACTGTCAAAAGCCTTGACCTAGGGTCAAGGTAGACGAAATTCATTGCTCTCCCCTCATTTAGCAAGCCAGTCCATTCCTATCTTTATTCTTGAGTTATACCCAGTAACTTAACCTGATATAATATATGCTCTATATTGTCCATGAGAAGAACAACAAATGACTATAGGTGCACACATTTGTAATACTACTGTGTGGTCCTTTCTCCTATTTTATCATTATTGATAATTATGGAGAAACACCTCTCCAGATCAAATTCCCTCTCCCATAACTCCTAGAATTATGGGTTAAGAGATTGGTTCATGTCCCAAAATATAATTCTGACCAATTTTATCCTGCAGATATAATGTAATTGGAGACATTATAATATTTGTAAATAAATGTGTAATCTGGTTTTGAGAAAAAATGTACTCTAGGACAACTAAGTTCTTAAGTAGACTCCTGAGACATTTCCACATTTTCTTCATCCAATTACAAACATATTTTGAGCATCAAAAATTAGAATCATTGAAATCTGAATCACAGCACTTGAGGCCATCCCAATGTCCAATGTTTTAATGCTATGGATAATTTACAAGTGAGTCCCAGGGATAACAAAGTGTAGCATCTCCTGCTAGTGTGAAATGAAAGAAAAGTGTGTGTTTGTGGTATGGAAAATTTGCTCATTCAACACTGCAAGGAATGGATGGGCTGATAATAATCTTTGGAATTCAGCCATTTTTTAGTTTTAGAAACATTTTCATCTTGAAAATTCTGTAGCTGTGTTTGAAATGAGTAGACTATACAATATGCGTCAGTTAGGGACGATGGGACACATGAGAGAGACAATAGGAGGAAGTTCTAATTTCATCTGTAGGTACAAACAAGATGGGAGTATTAGAGGTGTATTTCAGAGTTTCTAGAAGATGCACATCTGCCTTTCAAATCATTTCTGCTGATGAGGAAACAAACATCAGGCATATAGCTACAAGTTTATTATTTATACTTCCAAAGGCTTACCAGTTCCAATGCAAGTGTTTAATAAAAGGTGTCAACTTTTAAGTTCAAGAGCACCTAAGGCATTATAAAAATAACATAAGAGTATAAGAATGTGTTTTGTTTTTTTTTGCAGGGCTATGAAGAGCCACATTGATTATGAGCATTCTGGTGTCAGACAAAATCAAAGTAGTAAATAAACTTTTAATACTGTTTCTTCCCTGCACGGTATCTTCAGTTTAAAAATTCAATATCATCTTACAACAGTAAAATATATTAATCTTAAGTCACAAGACGTTAAGTTTCCTGTTCATGCTGACAGTGAATCAGAGGCCAGACTCAGCACAAATCTCTTTTTCTTAATTCACAACCCACTGCTCTGTGTGGTGCTTTAGGTCAACAAAAAAGTATCACTGAAGAGCAGAGTGTTAATAATACACATTTCTTCCAGCGGTGGAATTAGCAGTATTTTCCTGTGTCCTGGTGGTATAGAAATCAGAATACGATGCATGAGAAAGAAATATTTTGATTCGGACTCAAAATGCTGTTTTTTGTTGTTGCTGTTGTTTGGTTGGTTGGGTTTTTTTTCTGCCTGCAAAGCAAACTTTTTGATTAAAGAGCAAGCTACTCATTTTGAAAATCTCTTGGACGAATACTGAAAATTCACTATATGTTGAAACATCATTTCCTAAACCGGTGCATAATCAAAACAACTATGATGAGGCCGGCTTAATTTCAGATCATTCCATAAGATGCCCCAACTGAAGTATCATGAACTTTATTTTTTGTGTCATGTGTGAAGTCTGAGTCCAGACAGGGCACTATGATCGAAGAGGAGAGTGCTTTGAACTCTCTATGGAGTAAACGAAGATACGTAGCAACTGGGAAGTTTACTGAAGCGGATTCATTGCTACCGATTTCTAAGCAGACACTAAGGTGGGTATTTATTTATTTATTTAATTATGTCCCATGGGAAGGCAAGGGAGGGTAAAAAAGTGGGAGTTGGCTTTGGGTCCCTGCTTGTGTCTGTTACAACTCAGATGATTATCGTACTTTGTAAATGTAAAGTGAGAATTTCAGCTTTTGTCCCATTTCAGTCTTTGCCTTGGGACTCTTGAATCGTTGAATCCTGAGTTTAACAGTGCTGGAATTACCCAGCCTAGATTTTTTGGGGTTAAAATATGTGGACATATTTTAAATGCTCTCCTAAGTGGAGTAACATGGTACATAATTTGCAGTTCTTTATATTGCTCTCATTTTAAGCTTTTTCCCCACTAAAATATTTCAGTTTAGGCTTTTTTATTACATAAAACTAATGTGTGTTAGTATGTGGCGAAACTAAAAATATGTAAGGTAGCAGGTAGCACATAGCCACATCACAGTAATTGGGGAAATATCTTCATAACAGAAATCAAAACAAAACAAAAAACAAAACAGTGAAATACATGTATTTTTCTAATGCTACTGGGATTGGAGGAGGAATGTCAGAAATAGCCATTCAAAACAGAACATGGCAAATATGATTCTTTCCGTGCTCCAGTTAACTGTGATAATCTTCAGCCTTGTTGGAAATTTCAGTTTCAAATTATTAAGAAATGAAGCAAAGAACTTATTGAGGATATAAAGTACTAAAGATATACACATATTCTAAATGAGGGCTCTGACTGCTTTGACTTTTTACAGTCATACCGACATAGCTTGGTGACTTCAAGTGAGTCACGATAATTCTTACCAATCAACAGTTTGCCTCATGTTTTCAATTCATTCATCTATTCTGGGATGTACACTAAAAAATTATGGGATGTACTAAAAAATTATCTCAGTGTTTTAGACAGAAGGAAAGAAATATCATTAGCTGAAAATGTAATGAGAGTTTAATTACAATGTATGGATCAAGTTTTAAAAATGAGATGAGTAAATACAAATCCAAACTATAAATACTTGAAGTACTGTATACAGTATAAAATAATCTGTAATCAGTTGATCTTCTTTTTCTTTTAAATAACAATGAATTAGATAAATAACACATTTTAAAATGTTTCACGAAACCTTTACCAATTCTTTAATGGAGAGTATGAGTGCATTGTATATTAAATACAAAAGTCAGAGATACACTAAGCTCTAGGAAAAACTCCAGCCTATCAAAACGTGAACTTGTTAATGTTAATTATTCTTCCTTCAGTATCGTTTGGACTGATAACAATTTAAGAACAAAAACTAAAACAATATAAAGCAAAAAAAAAAAAAGAGTTTTAAAGAAAGTGCTAGCACTTTTACTGTCCTTAACTCCCTGGCAAAGCTGTAATAGTAAATGGGTGACCTCACTTTATTCATGGCAACAGACAGCTATATTAACAAACACACAATTACAAGTCTACTCCCAAAATAGAATTTGGGTTGGGAGGGAGAAAAACTCCTCTTCAAGTATAAGGATCTCAATAATTACAATGGGGATGTGGAAAATGACAGGATGGGTGACTGGCTTATTGTGTAAATGTTCCTTTTTTTTTTTAAACTGGCACACTGCAAAGGTTTTAAATTAATGTTTAAAAGAGAAGGGAAGAAGCCCTCAGTTAAAAAAAAATGGGGGAGATGTAAACCAATTAAAGGAAGGAAGTAGCCTCGGTCTTAATTTACCATTTTTTATACGTACCTGCTAAATTAATGAAGTTCTTAAAATGTACATGTAGTCAGGTAATCATGCACATCAGCTCTGCTGGTGCTCAGTGCTAACACACTGTAGAAAGTGTTTATATATCAGAGGGAAAGACTTGATATAAAAAGTAATACAGGTCTTGGCAAATACAAGACGCTGCTAGCTGTTCAATTTTTCAACGTAAATTAACTTTCTCATTCTGTAATATGTTCTTCTGAGCCTAATTCTTTAATATTAAACTTAGATCTGCTTATCCTTGTTGAACTTAAATTTAGCAAACAGAGCAAAATAGGGCACTGAATAACAGGACAGTGGTTGAAATTTGGCACATAATTGGAACGTGACAAAGCTGATCAATTTGGTTTTGGTCAAAGACCGAAAGCATGGGTATTTCGTACCCTTTTTTTTTTTATCTAAGGATAAGCTTCTTCACATAAGCTTCACTTTATCACTCTGGGCTTCTTAACACTGTAGTACATGGACAGAAACTGGTATCTCCTGAAGGTGATTTATGTGACCCATCTTAGATAATCTGCTGAGCAGGGAATGAGACTCTACTTGGAGTGCCAGAGTCTGTAAAAAGAGCCTACTGTGACTGGGACATGGTCCAGTTTAAATGTTATAAACTAAGGCTGGGAGAGATAAATCATGTTCACAAAGATGCCAGCATTGCAGTCAGGCTGAATATATCTTTTTAGCCTACAAACTGAGAAATATGTTTGCTCTGGTAATGGCAACAATCTGTAGCCAGCTTTGATGAGAGTCTGCCCTTACTCAATGAGACAACTAAAAGCAATGCATTAACGCTTGGTTTCAAATAATGTTTGCTATTTTAACTCAATTTTAATAGAATTTGAGCATTTAGTTTCTCTAGACTGCATTTCCCCTCATTTTTTCTTTTTTTGATAGTTTTTAGAAGGAGAAAATATTACCTCATAAACAGGCAAAATATGATTTCACAGACAGAACAGACTAGCTCATCAAATGATGATTCGGGCTGTGTGAAGACACAGTGGCAATATAAAATGTCGAGAGAGCCACAAACAACTTTCAAGAAATGAAGTAGTTTCTTATGAGAAGTAGGTAGATAAACTAGAACTAGGAAGCTATGAAAGAAGAAAATAGATGGAAGAAAATAGAAGTCAAAAGATTTGTTAAAAGATGATATTAAGATGAATGAGGAACGTTTACTTATTATTTTTCATAGCACGAACTAGGCTATACCCAGTAGCAACCAGTTTAAGCAAACAAAAGAAAAAAACTCTTTCATGAAGAACCTAACTAAATTGTGGAACTCCTTGCCACAGGAAGCTGTGGAAGCCAAAATTATAAAAGGGTTCAGAAAGAGTTTAGACAAATTAATGGAAGATTGGTTCATCAAGGGCTAGTAACCTTAATGGTCCGGATACAACTGCCAGCTTAGGAAGTCCAGGAATTATCGGAAACATGGAGAATATACCAGCAGAGTAACTGCTCTATATTCACCTCATTTCTAAATAGTTTCATTCAGTAGCCACCGCTTTCCACTGGCGAAAAAAACGATGCTAGTCTAGAAGGACATTTGCTGTGGATCTTATATGGATAGTCTTATGGAACTGAGAGGGAATTAAATGCATGTAACTCAGACACTCATCAGAACACTCTTCATGTACTTTAGGTCTGGTGTGGACTACAGTAATAGCCACCGGGATAAAGCAGACTTGTGGAGAAGGGAAGATGCTGTTCTCAGTATCTGGCAGGTAAAATCTGGCCATTCTAGTTACCTTCCTTCACTGAAAATTACAACATTCCTTAATTACTTTTTTGGCTTTTCATGCTTTATTATTATAAAGTGGGGCTTTAGGAAGTTTACATCTAGGCTAAACTTTAACTACACTTACTGAGTTATAGATTAAGTTTATTGTAATCTTCTCCACACTGTCAGGTTTCTTTTCAGAATGCTGCATTTCAGTCTCTGCTCTATTCCATTATTACAAATTTTAAATGATCTCTCATGTTCACTTCAGAAAATGGTTTCTTATTTGGTAAGGCACCAAACACAAAAAGCCCTCTCATTATCTCTCCATTAACTAATGCTGTCATCTATTTTCCCTTTTTAAAAATCTTTGCTTTTATCAATGTAGACTATTAGCTCAGTCTCAAACCCATCTTCCGTAAAAGCATGCATCCTCCTTTTATCTTTCTAGTTGCTTTCTTTTTGGAATTTTCCTTACAGCTTTTCAAACTACCTAGTTAAGGACTAAGTTATCTGGCTTGCTTTTCAATTTTTCTTACCTATAAACAATGTTTGCCACATATATATATAGTTTTTCATTTGCTGCTCATCCTTGATCATCCTAATCATCCTTGCTATTATATCTCTGACCCTAAAAGTTAATTCTTACAGTTCTTGTGATGGAGAATATCCATTTGTCCAGACTTACTGAAGTGGAGATGCAAGGTTATGTTACGTTTTAAGAAGTCAATTGATACAGTTTCTCAAAAAAAAAAAAAAAAAAAAAAAAAAAGGTTTTGGAAGCCAGGCCATTTATACAGTTTGACCAAGCAAGAGATAGGTTACAATATCTTCTATATGTTTAGGAATAAGTTCTAGGCAAACAGATTGCTAACTTATTTTTTCCTTTGTGCTCTGTAGCCACATTTACAGGTTGACTTACACCTTGGTTCAAATTAATTCTTTCCTATGCATGGATTCAAATTCTCCATTCTGACTTTTAACTCTATCATTCTTCTTACTGAAATTTAAGGCAGAATATCCATTTAGGTTGGGAACATCTATCATATTACCCTTAGTAACAGCCAAATCCTCCCTATATAGGAACTTCACACCTTCTTTTCTTGATCTCTTTTTGTTGATAATTGCTTTTTGTTTTATTTCACCGACAAGATCTGAATTTAACCTCATCTGTTTTACATTATTTCTAAATTTGCTAGCACAAGGATTCAGAATGAAATAAATTTTAGGAAATTCCAGTTGGGCCGAGATAAAACTATCTTCAGAGGATTTCTCCACTCACTTGAAACACAAAATCCTGAAATTTCAAAGTTTTTCTTCTTTTTTTTTTTAAGTTGGAATCCTTGACCTCTTCAATCGAGTTACTGTCTCCCACTACTTTTTAATTTTTACCTTTCTAACTACAATAAAAAAAAGAGTAATATTTAGGTTGCCTGCTTAAGTGCAATGCCTACTAAGTTTAAATAAAAATTTAAAGAAACAATATTAACTGATCATAATTCAGGGCAGTAAGAATAGTACCTCACAGAGTCAATGGGGAAAGCTGCATCCCCAGCATTTACAGTGTGTGCTTATAGAATGTGCTTAACTATGTTTACCCACTGACTCCAAAAGGTCAAGGATTGACTGCACTCTATTGTATGCTGGATATTTTTCATCATTCATCACTTTCTTTTAACCAAGGACTGTACTAGTTATATTGAGAATGATTTTTAACTCCTGATATATTTTATTAATCATCACAGTTAATCTAAAGTAAATCAGTTATTGATCACTCTAATCTAGGTTATTTTCTACATATAATTCTCCAATAAAGCCTCCACTTTTAACAAATTAAAATGAAACTAGAACTATTACCTATTTGCACAGCAGTGTTTGATGGAAAGGAATAGCATTCCTTTTTCAAAAAAAAAATGTTTGGAAGGAAAAGTCTCCCCTAGTCTCAAAATTCTTGCAGTATAGTATAGTATTTAAAAATACTAGAAGTGCCCAAACCTAATCTTAGAATCCCCAAATAAATTCTCTATTATTTTCTAAGAATTTCTGTGAACCAAACTGATGCCCTATTGTTTATGCAATCTTTTTGTATTACTTTATAATCTCATACTCAATTTCTTTACATGACTGGTCTCTTCCAACCTCATCCACTCTGTGATTCTGTGACTGACACACATTGCTTTCTCATTGAAGTTTTCCTTTTCATGTAGTCTTTGTTACCTATTACACCTCCTCTTCTCTTCTGTTTCTGCTTTATTTGAATTAATCTGATTCTAATTCAACAGTTTTGGTTTTCCCACTTTGTTGCTCAGCTGCCTTAGTATGCATATCTGAAATATCTTGTTTAAATTTCTCTAACCCCACATGATCTCCCTGCTGAATTAAGTACAGCTATTTCAATATCATTATCATCTTCTCAAATTTGCACACATGAGTTAAAGATACAAAAATCAGACACAGATAGTGAAAGGTTACTCATCAATAGTAGCACCTTATTTATTTTACACCTGTTTATCTAAAAGAAGAAAAGGAAGAAAAAGGTTCATCTTTTCTCTATCATGAGATATCTCCTGGACACTTCAAACCACCAGTGCTAGAGCTACCTGTAGGGAATCTTCATATTGCATATACACACCAAATATCCTTCCTCCTAGCATACAGTGCATTTCTCTGTCCTATGCATCCTTTCTGATGACAGAATTATTGAATTTTCTTAATAAGGAGTCAACATTCACAAGCATGTTTCTGTTATTTGCGTGAATCTCAGTTCATCTCCTATTATTTTTTTGTATTCTGTTCTTTCCCATTCTATCCATCTCACACCTAGCCAGATGCAGAACACATCTACATACTCAGATCCTCTCTATTTTCTTGATTCTTCCCCTTTTTGCTGAAATTGTTTTTATCTTTTCCGGCTTCTTACCTCTAACTTTTGTTTTCTATTGTTTAATGCTGCAAATTTCTTCAAAATTATTTCATCTCTTCCTCTTCCTTGCCACTGTGGCTATGTCTCCCCCTGATTCACGTTCCATGTCTAGCAGGCTATATAGCTTCCTTATCTTCAGACCTCATTTGACAGATGTCTACATACTTGGGTTGTCTCCGACCTCTCTCTCCTTTCCTTTATCTTCTCTTCAAATCACCATTCTACTACCCCCATCTATAGCTTTACTCCTGAGTCCTTGGATCCTCTCTCTGTCCCAACTGGTATGAGATGACATTTCCTGCATTAATATACTCTGCTGCATATCCACTTTTTAAATAATACAGATTCCACAGTTGCAGACTTATTTCTTTAATCCTCCTTAGAATATTGCTAAGGATGTCTCACTTTTACTAAATTTTCTTTATTCTTGTCTTTCTTTGAAAGAAGTTTAACATATTTCAAAGAAATTGCCTTTTTTTTGCCTTTTGAAATTACAAAACAAGGGCTGTTGAAGATACAAGCAGTGCTTCATTAAGATTCTGTATTAATAAAAGTAGTATCTGTCCAAGTAGTATTCAGATAGAAGAATCTCTTATCTCATTCATGCCCCAGATCACCAAAGACATGGAAGATCCTGGAAATTATGAACTGCGTGTAACCTATTGAGCTGCAAGCACAGAAGTTCACTTACCTAAGCAAACAAAGGTTCATTTCTTCCCCATACAAACTCCTCTATTTGCTGTCCTCTCATTGATCTTGGCAAATTTAATCTCACTCTTCTCCCATGTTGCAAAATCACATACAAAAAAATGGGTCTTGAGGTCTCTGACTGTCTTTTTTTTTTTTTTTTTTTACTGTACAGTGACATCTATTTTCCTTAAAAAGAGCTGTTTTTCTATCTTTTCCAAACACCAAAGAAAGACTGAGTGGTGAAATACACGATGACATGTATTTATATTACAACTCTGTAAACACTGTGTGAAAATTGCTCACACTTATAATTTTCTCCTTGCTGTATGTCTTCTATTTGTTCTCAAGAGAGGGGAGATTACTTATGAAAAGCCATCTTACCCAGAATAAAAATATATTGACATCAAAAATTGAGCATGTCCTGTATGACTGGATCTTCTACATGAACTTATAATTGTTTCAGCCACTGGATAAACCATATTTTCACAAAAAGCATTTTTTTTCATCAGCCAAACAGCATAAGATTGAAAAGAAAAAAGAAAAGTTCAGAGGAACTCTAAATCTCTAAATTAAAGATTGGCTCAGAGTCACAAAATGGTGCCAGTTAAAGAAAAGGGTTGAGGATGGAGGACCCACTATTCTATCTGCAGTTCACACTTGCTTTCTACCTGAATGAAAGAGTTCAAAAGGAAAGTAACAGATCAGAATCAAAGTTATTGTACAGTAAATAACTTAGCTGATCATGGATACAGTCAAAATGATTAATATATATCAATACTGTGATGATTATTCCTGATACACACCTCTCAATAAAAGTTCTTCTCATTGCATATAGTTCTCCTACAGCTTGGTTTTCAGCAAGTTTTAACCATATTAATTATTTTCAATGCTAATATGTTCATTTAAGATAGATTATTTTCACAATGAAGTATATAGTTATTTAAGAGAGTGTTTATTCTGTCTTCCCAGCAATATTAAATAATCCACATGAAAATGGACCAGCAAATAACATCTGAAAGGCAAATAATAGCATGGCTACATGAGAAGCTGAAGGTCAACAGTCATTTTCCGGACTCCTGCCTGATGTGTGGCACATCATTCTGGCCATAGTAAAGCAGTAAAGCACATGCACACTTCTACCACATAGAACATGTCTGGGGCTCTTTGATGAAGCAGTTCCCACGGGCGTTAGCTTCCCATTTGTCACATGCCCTTTCTGTTCTATGAAAACCTTTTAGAGCAGGAATTGTGTGGAGACAGGCACAAAAAGTCACCAGGAGGCTACGCAGAGTGTGACCTGTAGTAACAGCACGTATATTTGCTCTTACCCTACAGTGAATATGCGATAATTTTCTCTTCTGTGAAACAAGGGTAAGAACAGTTTGCCCTATAGGGTAAGTACACTTATATATAGGAAGAGCTCCTAGGGAGTCGTAAATGGCATTGCACTGTGACTCACTCTTTCTGTAGATATGGTAAAGAGAGATCCTGATCTTTCTAGTAGCCTCTAGATATTAGTGTAACATAATATATATCCACATAACAGTAAATTTCACAGTGAAATATTACCATGCAAAGGCAGCCAGAATGAGGACAAAATTGTTACAAGTTTGAAATTTGATAAAAATGGTCTGCCAATGGATCAAAGCAGGAATATTCTAGGAAAGGGACTGACAACCAAACATATAGCTACAAAAAGAAAACAAAGTGAACAAATGGGTATATTGAGCACAGGATAGAACATAATAATGATAATGAGAAATTGCGTAACTCTGAAAAACGAAGTTCCTCAGATGAGCAAGATCTTTATTCATATAAGATATTCTAGTTCTCCAAATGTTGAAGCTAGATGCTCTGCACAGCAAATTCATGACAGAGTCATGAACAGACAAGGGGAATTGTAGCCACTGATCTTTTAACCTGTCTGATCTACCTTTCCTCGCACACAAAGTTTAAACATTCCAAAATTTTTCTCCTGCAAAACATGCCAAGTGCCATTCTGTTTCATTTATTATGGGAAGGGTATTTTTAGAGATGAAATAGGTATATTGGACTGCAATCAAAACGATTTGCTGTTTGTTTTTTTCCAAGGGAAACATTAACACAAAAGATGAAGGAAATTTAACTTCCCTGGTTTAGGAAAACGGTAACACAGGAATCAAGAGTAAGCATGCAAGGACACAGAACATAGCTTTAATCGCATGATTCCCCTTAGATTGAAATTTATTAATTGGTAGATTTCAGAGAACTTCATATGGAAACTAAGAACAGACATATCCAGCGTGAAAATCGCTAAACTGAATCAAATGGTAAATTCCATTTAATGAAAAGGCTTTGGCTTTGAAAAAATAAATAAATAAAATAACTACTAAGCTTCGAAACGTAAAAGAGCACAAACATTTTGAAATGGGACTCTGCACATTCTGAAAGAAAAAGAGTTACAGTAGGATCGTTATAAAGAGTTTTGTGATCATAATAAGGAGATATGCGTTGACCTATTTTACTGTGTTTAATAGAGGCCATCTTTAAGACCCTTCTATTGAGCAACCTTAAGCTGCTCTTTTTTTTTTTTCCTCACAGATAAAGCCACTGTTTTCTGTACTCCCACAGCAAAACTGAGAAGAAAAAAAAAGAAAAAAAAAAAAAAGAAAAGATACCAAATGTCCAATGATGACTTTCTGTCAATAAAAGATGAAGTATCCTGGCACAAACTTGTCAAAGAGACTGGGATTTTGATAGTCCTGGTCAGCACATTTGTAACATAATGAGTTTGTGTTTCAGATAAGGTCCTATTCAGCTTCTGTAGATAGCTTGAAAATGGCAATACATGTTTTTTTGCTTGTTTTTTCTCCAAAGTATTTTGAGTTACGGCAATTGCTCATTCAGTATGTTCTTAGCTCTAACGGTAATAGTAGCAGTGTAACAGTAATGTTCGTTTTATTGAATAAAGTTTCTGCAAATATCTAGAAAAATATGACAGCAAAAACTAACTATGTGCTTGGTTGGAAATTTAAAGGCTTTTCAATGAACGGATCAGGAACAGCCACATCCCAGTAGAGTAAGTTTTGCATGACACCACGAAGTCCACCTGGGAGTTCTGTCTCTCCCTGATACATGGAAAATATCCTGTGGCTCTTAACCACGTGGAGATTTTTGTACACATCTTGCACGTTCGAGAGATTAGTCCCTTGAGCTAGTATAACAGTGCCACTATTTTTTAATTCTTCACTGGTTGAAAAAAAAAAAAAGAGGTTACAATTGTTAGTGACTAGCACTCCTTCCTGTACCAGAAGCAACAAGACGTTCTGAGCAACTTCCTCAGGAATTCTCATTCCTCTTTGGTGATTTGTTATAGGTTCTACCCGTGATGATCATTTATGCATGGAATATGATAAACTCATTAGCAAAATCCTGCATTTCCTAGCTGTGCAGGTTTACAGCTAATTTGGAGAATCTGCCCTATAGACATAGCTGAAATTTGGAGTTCCCATTTGCAAGAAAAAAAACAGTAACAATGCAAATAATTATGGAGTCAGACTGAAAGTCAGCCTATTCCAGCACCCAGTCAGTACATATCAAGGCAAAATACAAGGATGGGCACATGGAGGTTGCATCTGGACAGGTCCGTTTCAGGCTGTCGATGGATACACTTTTCACTCATTTGTCTCTGTTTGAACCTCTTCATACTTTTGGCCACCACAGCTTCCAGTACTGGAAGTTACTTGTGCTGTGGAATAAGGAGTACTGCATTTTGTTTTAAAAATGAAGCTTCTGTGACGCTGTGATATATGAATTTTATCACATCCAAACTGTCCATCTTCAATGCTGAAGAGGAAAGATTTAATCTGTCCTCAAATGGAAACTATTCCAGACTAACAACAATCTTTGTTTCCTTTCCTTCTAGTGTTTTCTAGTGTTAGTGTATCTTTGCTGATCTGGGAAGACAAGGCTACATGCAAGATAAAGACCTGAAAAAGATCTCATATTTATATAAACACTTTGTTCTACTTACGTTCTATATAAACACTTCCATTCTAATTTCTCATGCCATTCCTAATGGCATAATTTCAATGACATTATTAACACATTATTTCTGGCTTGACCATCTTTGAAAATTTAACCGAGACTTACCAGTAAAGATGCCAGAATTTATTCCTCTTCTTATCCTAGTTGTTTTAAAATCCATAACTAGATAAGCATAGTTGGGATTTTTTTTTTTTTCCCAGCATATATAACACTTTACATTATTAATGCTGAATTTTATTTCCTACTTTATTGATCAGGCACTTTAGGACATAACTCATTGGACCACAAATGTGTACAACAAACGCACAACCTATACCTAAGTCATTTAGATTTTCTTCATACACTGTGAGGATAACTAAGCATTTCAAGATATGAAGTTAAATGATGAGAGTCCACATGCAAATATTTGTTTAGTAAGTAATTAAATTTAAGGAGAGGAATCATTACATGAAAGACGGAAGCCATCGAAGCTAGGTATCTAATTAAGGAAAATCATTCTCTCTTCCTCCAAAGTTAAAGGAAAAAGATAGGCATGTCCCTATAGCAAGTCCCCCTGCCCCTCCTGACACTTATTTTTTGATGAGATGACTTTTCTAAAGTATCTTATCTCTTTTTACTGAGTACAGATAGAGCTGATTGATAGGAGACTGGATATAATTTCTAGATGGATAGACACAGATGAGATTATTCATTATATCACATTCTGAACTGCAAGAAGTTATCGATGGATTTAACAAGATGCTAAAGAGTCTTGATCTCTCTGAGCAGTACCAAGTATCACAGCTTGATATGTGAGCACTCAGTATGAGCTACGTGACATAGTCACAACTTCATGTTGTTTTCTATCCATCTGTAAAGACTGAGGGAGTATTTGAGCACAGACCTAGCTGTTCTGAGCAGACCTGATCTGTCTGTATCACCTGCAACCCTTGTGGTCTCATTATCCTTCCCTCCTTCTACATCATTTCTGGATGGGCTGAACTGTACAGGTCCACATGTGCCAACACTTGTACATCTCTTTCAATTAATAAACACGATCATTTATTCCACATTCAGTGTTCTATCTTATAACCAATAACTAATCTTTCCCACCATATAAGATAATGCGTTTCTATTTTATTTTACCAAAACAGAAACTTAAGTCAATAATTCATGGAATAGAAAATATTGTGAAAAAATAGAAATTCCTGAATAAAAGGAACATTTCAGTATTCATGAATAAAGACACCAGTCTTCTTTTTATAGAACCAAACATAAATGCTTTGTTCTGGTTTGGTTGGATATACTTTTGTATCTTGCACAATGCTCTGTTTTGTGATAATTTTAGTTCAATAATATTATGTCCCTAGTCTTCAATTTCCTTAAAAGAGATGTTTATAAAGTATAGGAGAGAGATTTACTAAGGAGTCCCTGTCAGTCAGCATTGTGAGTTTATGATGCAAAACTGAAATAGACTTAAGTATCTTAATAAGATTTGAGAACCAAAGTATGCGAACCTCTCAACTAAAATTAAATATTTTTTTTCTAACTTTTTCGGTAGAGTATGCATAGAAGATCAGAAAAACTGAAACTTCCTAGAGATGTCTATTTCCTTAGAAACCGTTTTTCTTTTAAAAATCTCAAACAAGAACATTCTCAATGAACTATTCCCCATTCTGAGCGAAAAATGCATTACTTAAAGCAGCTCCAATACTATTCAAATATTCAACCCAAACTATGTCAGTTATGTAAATACTTACTTGCAATGCATGTAACAGCCACTAAATGGTACATATTTCTTGATGATATGACCCATGAGGTTATTTAAGAGAAGTATTATGACATAGGCATTCACCTATTATTGAAAATTCTGTAAACAAAATTTAGTTTGCACTTTTAAAAGATAATTATACAAAAGTCCTAAGAGATTACCTGGCTTCTAGTGAGAGAGAAAAATTCCTATTTCTTATTTTTACAAAGGTCTCTTCCTAATGCAATGCACTATACAGTGCTAAGCTAGAAGAGTAATGCTGTTTTAAAATGAAGGTCATGAATCTTCCTTCAAAGACAGTTAACTTTTTTATAAGCAGTTCTCCATTGTGGACCAAACCTGTAAAAATATGTAGATAATGAAAAATGTAAATAGGCATCATAAGGAATTTTCATGTTCACCTTGAGATGGCTCTGCCTGAATAGTCACAAATGCTAATTAGCTCTGTCACAAATAATCTGTTAAGAATTGAAAGGTGATGAGAAAAATAAACTCCTTGATATTATTATTAAATAATGTTTACCATTTAATCACTAGTAAAGTAATGCTATCAATAGCAATTAGGAATATTGCTGCTTTTGCTAAATGCCAACTGTATTGTTACTCACTCAAATACTTTTACTATGTTGTATCTTCAAGTCCTAAACAGATCAGAAAAAAAAAAAAAACAGAAAGACAAATACTATAAAATTATAATTTCTTTTGTATCTGAGTGGAAAATAGGGAGTTAAGCAAATGGCCTGCGGTGTTACTGTTAATAAAGAAAAGAAGAAACAAAAACAAGAGAAAAACAAATCTGTAAATACTCAATGGGCGAGCAACTGAATGCATACCTCAAATTTGATTCTAGTTTGCTATTTATTTTCAAAATAATGTAAAGTGTCAAAAAAGAAAGAGACCATTTTACTTACTCAAATCAAACTGCTTTTAAGTGCAGCTATTCAATGACAGTTGTTACTGCATGTTGGAAATGCACTTGTCAAGGAACATCTTGACATTTCTTTTCACTTAAGGTAATTCTTTACAAAAGTGGAGCTGACAACACAAAGAATGTCTTTGCATTTTGACCAGCTCTGAGATACATAGCAGTACAGAAATACATTCAAGGTATAAAAAACCACCATTAACTGCAAACTTGTTTGGACAAATCTGAACTTGCTTTTAAAAGAGGCTACTTTAATGACTACCTCTTTAAGACAAGCATAACTTACAACAGATATTAACTTGGACAAGATTTATCATGCTTTACTTGTAATCCGCTAAAAATTATGTGCCTAATCTAAGGTATATTTTATCATTGCCATTGATATAGAGGATGGGGCAGCTGCAGCAAATGATTTATTACACCCTAAAGCAAATGTCTAAGGTAAGCAGCTTTCTAGATGGGTCTAAATGGGACAGTACAGGATTGTATTTACATGTACGTAGAGATATAGGAAGGGTAGAATATGCATATGCATAATGCTACCACCATGATTTGAAACAAGAACTAAGCAAAGAAGGTCAGAAATTCTTCTAGAGGAGATCAGAAAATCTCTGCTGGAGAACTAAGAGCCTAAACATTATGCACTGAAATAATGAAGAGGAAAATATTAAATGTCTATGAAGTTAGGTTATTTTTGGTTGTTGTAGGGATCAACACTAAAACTGACAATCTCAGTGACAACAAATTTGCACTCTGGATGGATTTATTCTACAATCAATATTTTCTTACAGAAGCCACGCATGGCAGTATGTGGGAGGTATAAAGCAATAGTCAAACCTTATTTATGCTTGAATGACTAACAAATAGCTCTGCAGCAGCCACGAATGTGTTGGTTGGATATTGCAGAAAGAAATAAAAGAACAGTGAATCGTTGTGGCTTGCAGAATAACAGTGAGTCAAACGATTCTGCAAGGTAACTGAAAAAAATACTCTGAAAAAGATGTAAAAGTATTAACCACTGTATGCTACCTTGGAGGAAAAAAGCATCTAAAATATGACAAATGTTTCTGGGACTTTTTTGAATAAAGCTTCATTCAAATTCAGAGATACAAAGAAAATCACCAAGGAATCAGCAAGTCTCTCATAAGGGGAATATGAGGCAGTCTGGCTTGTATAGTTCTCATGAGGACTGAGCGGGTTTGCTCTCAAAATACATCAGGCTGGGCATACATAGTCCACTCACTCTTTTCCAGTTCAGGAAAGCCCTCAGCTTATTGACAGAAATTCCATAAGCAGAGATTCCTCTACATTTAACCAGTTTCTAAGACTCTATATGCAACTACCAATAAGTAGGTGGACCTTTGGTCTAATCCATCACAGCCAGTCTTAAGTTAATACCAAGAAGTAGACAAGTAAATGGGGAGATACCAGCACAACAACAAAAGAAACTTGAATTTTGTCATCATTAAATTCAGGCTACAATTGAGAAGTTTTCTTTCCACCAAGTAATGAGATTCCAAAGAGTTTTCAAGAGCAGTAGCAAAAAGTCATTTAAAACGTTTTTTTAAAACGGTACATGATAAACTTCAGTGTCTCTGCAACATCACTTCTCCAATAACAGGAAACAAGAACATATGATTTGGCTGATCCACTTTGTTTCTATCTCATGTCTATGTTCATAACTCCCTCCATACTGGTCACCTTTGACTCATCACACATTTGTAGGCCAGTCTCAAATTCACATACACAAAAAGTCAAGATTGACTGAACAATACTAAACGCTAATTTCCCTATATTTAGCAGGGTAGACAGAGAGTTTAGCACATCATGGTTGCCTTCTCATTTGCTCACTGCTTTAGTCACCTTGAAATTTTAGAAAAAACATGGATAAAAAGACACTCACAAATTGATAGATCTTGATAGGATGACAGACACAGTCAGGAGGATGCAACCACAGGGACCAATTTCAAACTGAAAAATAAAATTAAAAAATATATATTTACTTTCCTTGTGTACATTTCTTAGTCCAGTCCTAAAGAAAGGCAAATCCAACTGAAAGGAGAACCATTCTCATTTATGCTAAAAGTGAATTTGTTGCTCTGTTTTAGAATGCAAGGTAAGCCTACACAGTGTCTGAAACAACGTTCAGGAGACATCAAATGAGACTGATAAAAACAAAAAGACTGGCAGATGAATAATAACAAATTTAATATCTTCCCTTTAGAGAGTACCTGGTGAATATTCTTCTGAAGAAATGCAATCAGATCTTCATATCTTGTGGCACTATGCAGTATTAGCTGGGAAGAAAGGAAAGAAAAAATGCAACTGAAATGATAACAAATCATTTCTATAATACAAAAGCTGAATTAAAGCTTAATTAAAGCTGAATTAAATAACATTAAATAGTATCTAAAGCTAGTGAAATATATTTTTTTGGTTGTTACTCAGTAAAATATTCTTAGACTTTCATACATTCTGAATTTTTAAATGTTGCTTCTTGCCTTTTGCAGGTTAACTGTATGTTCACCTTGATTCAGTTTTAAGCATTGTCTATACAACGAAAAGCAATTCTTAGAAAAAGCATAGAACGCAGCTTTAGAAGGTAGAAGAGGGCCAAATTGGTCAGGAGTCTGTACTCCCTGGGGTGAGCAGGGGTACATCACATTCAGGGGATATTCCTATGAATAATCCTATTTAACATAAAAAGGATCACAGGACCAGACACTTTCTTCAACAATCTCTGTCTATTTTACCATCTTTTGATTTGAAAGGAATGACTGTCCTGCAGATACGGCACAGAGAAAGGTGATGTAATCAGGATTATATTCCTGGGTCTATCAGGCGTTTCCATTATGTCGTGGATTTCCCTTTAGTTTCCCTGTGGCTATATCCTCATGAGTTTTGACATGCAATACCTAAAGGCAGTGTTATGCTGTTAATTAACTCTGAAATGGCAAGCAGTTCAGAATTATGATAGCATATTAATTAAATAACGTAGCTTGTCTCTTGGAAGAGCATATGATAGTCCAACTTTTGGGCTACATTCACCACATTTATAGAGGTTTTTGCTTCCAGTTGTTCCAAAACTGTCTGGTTCTGCAAAGGGTCACGGCACACCCTTGCCTCTATTTAGGAGGCCAGTAATATTTCCTTAAATCACTAAAGCCTGTCTTATGGCATACATGTTTAAAAGACACTGGAAAAAAATCAGATGGAAAAAAAGGCATAACTGGAAAGTAGTTTGTCATTTGCAGTTATTGGGGAAAAAAAGGCAAAAAATACTGCATAAAGCATAAAAATAAAATATTGCCTTTGATACTCATGGTTTTGCTTGGATCCAAGAATCCATTTTCATTTTAACTGCATACCCACAGAAGTGGGCACTGTTCATAAACTTGAAAGATAAAGGAAATGAGGGGTCCTGGGGAAGCCCAACAGTCTGAAGATACTGGAACAGTTCAGAATCAGAGAGACTCCAGGATTTTACTATTTCTGGTTTTTGGATCACAGCTAAATAATTTGACATGGTTTTAAAACAGTATGAAAGTAACCTGGGATATATGGAAATCAGATTCATTGTGCTAAAATAAGAAAAGTTTCAAAAAGGATACATGGAAAATATCACTTTGAGTTACAGAGAACCTTACAGTTTCTAAGATTCCATCTGCTTTGTATTTTCCTATTGGAGTGAACTGCTGTTTTCCTGATGGCCTAAAAAGGATAGTCAAACAAAAACAAAGTTCATGTTAAAAGGACCAAACACACATTAAAGAGAAATCAACATGCTGTATGAATTGGATGTTGAACCAACGATTTAGTTCACTGTTTTTAACTATTAAAGACAAATTTGCATAAAAAAATCAAGTTACAAGTTAAATAAACTCAAGTATTATCAAATAAAGATCTACTTTTTCTATGTTCCATTTCTCAGCCTACTTAACAAGAATTTTACAGAAAGAGGATAAATATAGGTTTAAAATGTTAATGATGCTTTATTGGAAAAGAGTGTTAGAGTATTGACATTAAAACAGAAGCAGAGGAACAGACGTAGTTTATCATTGCAGAAGAAATATTTCACAAAATTTCACAGATATAATACATTCGAGATATCCATTGAAATGTCTTAAAATTTGCTGCTTCTATTTCAGTTTTGAAGAACTTGTGGCTAAAAGATTCTATGTTATTTTTCAGTTATCTTATTTGACCTAATAAAAGAAATAACTTCATCTCACAGCATCTGATTCAATTAAAAAAAAAACAATGTTGGATTCAGTACAGTGAACCTGAGGTGTCTAAAGATCATATGTCTTGTACATGGGCAAACTAACTGTAACATTAGCATAAAATAAGAATCTTAATAGGTAGTTAAATGAATCCCAGCCATAAGAGAACGTCTTGCAATACAGAACTGATAAACTGCCACTTCCAGATCAATATCTGTTGGTAGAGATTTTGGAGGAATTCTAGCCTCAGTAAAACCATAGGATTTCTCATAGCAATTTTGGAGTCTTATTGTTCAGCCCAACATCAGTAGCAATGGTATTTCGCAATACTTCTTCCTAAACTATTCTGGAATACATCTTAAGATAAATACATCTTAAGAACCATTGTGAGCTAGGTACATATTTAACAAACACAATAATGGGAACATTGCACAATAACCAGAAATTCTTCTCTTACTCTTACTCACAGTGCTACGATTGCTTTTTCATTGCCTCCTGCACGCCACAATATGCCTGCAATGGCCATGGTGAGGCACTTGGTCCGGTGAACTTCTGAAGGCTGAAGACTACTGCAACTCAGAAAATGCAAAAATCAGACAAGTATCAATATGTGATCTGGGAAGCTTAACCATCAGAGAACATACTGCCCCTATTTCAGTATATATTTATTCATTGCAGGTTTGTAGTTATAAGAACAAACCTGTTTTCTTGGAGACAATTTAAGTGTTGTAATGCCCCAAAACGACCCTCCAAAATTATCATTAGATATCTTAACTTCTTCTATAGTCAAGGGAGAGATTCAGCAGTTCTGAAGGCCAATTCAAAACAAACAAACAAAACCTGTAAGTTGAACAAGGAGTCACTATGGTTATTAATATCATATACTGTAAATTAGTCTCCTAAAAGAAAAGTTATATGGTCTTTCAGAATATACATTTATAACTAGCTAGAAAAAACACAGGTAAACATACTTTAGGGAACAGAATTGGCAACTAATAGACACTAATAGAGAACCTTAAATCTGTCATAAATTTAATATTTTGCAATATGATTGCTTTATATAA
Organism: Crypturellus tataupa; assembly: GCA_034781795.1. Lineage (NCBI taxonomy): Eukaryota > Metazoa > Chordata > Aves > Tinamiformes > Tinamidae > Crypturellus > Crypturellus tataupa. Next base: position 1,135,689 of record JAWLRI010001102.1, read on the forward strand.
TTATATATTTACATGTGACTTTTAGTTTATAAAGGCCCTTAATTTCTTTCCTAAGCATTAATTTCTTAGCTCTGGTGGTCTTAAATTCTATACCATAATGTTCTTTCCCTGTTGACAAGGTTTGTCTAAAATATCATCTGCAATAAACACTTTTTTTGGATGTGTTGAGTGTTGAGCAAAAATATGGTGGTAACTGACAGGATATTGGTCTGTGAAACCCAATTGTTTTTGAAACATTTTCACTTAAATCCTTGGTTTGGTACATATGCAATGATGTAATGAAGGCTTACAGTAGTCCATTGATTGCAAACACGCAACAATGTCAACATATTTCATACAAATTGTATTTTGGGAAGTTTCCTAATAACTCATGTTATTCTAACTTCTAAAATGGAAATGGAAAAATAAAGGACTACAAGGGCAAAAGTCAAATGGGGGAGAACAGGCAGATCTGGGAATTAACCCAAGCATTCATGAGGCTTTGCATTGCCTGAAAAATTGGACAACAGACTCTTCCCCCTGGGAATTCAGAACTGGAATCTTTCTCTTATGGCTTCAAGAATGGCGCTCTTTGAAATTCAGATATTATCAGTCTTAAAATGCTACCAGGATGGGATATGAAGCCAAAACCTGTTTCCAGCATTTGAGTAAAAGATGTAATAATTCACAAGATTAAACAAGAAACTTCAAACATCAAAAAAATTTAAAAAGTCTTTCAAGTTCAATGTCTGTCTTGAACGTAATGTTCTGCTAGAGTGTTTCCCCTCTGAAGGATGTGAGATATGGAAACTAAAAGGTGAGAGTTTCAATTAGAAGGAATATAACCACAATGGTCCCTTATCTTTGCTGTATTTTAATACAGACACTCAGGAATTCATGTGATGAACATCAAATAATTCATATGCCTGAGAGTCAGCAGAATAAGAAGGAGACATACTAATTATTTCTTGAATAAGTCTGAAGTTCAATGCTTGATTTAAAATGATTAGTATTTCAAAAATTAAGGTATAGTAGAAAGAAACAAGTGCTCATTTCAAGCATTGAGACTCCCCCTTCTGCTTGAGTTTCTGTCAATGGCAAACACCTCATAAGAAAAATATGTTTATCCCATGAATAAACCAGGCCATCTTGCTATTCATCTTCAGGAATCGAATTTCTGTACACAAAGACCTCTTAATCTAAAATTCCTTAGAGCCTTTCTGCATACCTCAGCAGTCCTTTCTATATACAAAATATGTAAAAGCAAAGTCATTTAAAACAATGTGGATAACAGGCGTTAAAAGAAAAAGAGGGGCAGATATTGCCAAGTAAGCACTACAGCTGATTTAATTTGGAACATTTATAGTTTAAACAATTTGTCCTCAATTAACTCATTATTCTTCTGTCCTCAATTAACCCATTTATTTTGGTACCTTATAAATTTACAATATTTACCATCACCACATCACGCTGAAAGAATAAACGGCTAGTATTTCTATCAAGGAGGACCTCAGACTCCAGGGGACCAGACCATCAAGGCCTGTCCTCCAAACTGGAGGATAATAATAATATGTCAATAATAATTGACATATTTCTTGCTGTTTTGCTAGTTAATATTTGTGCTAACAAACAGGTAGAGTTTCTGTGTTACCACTTGGACCTTTGCAAAGTTTACAAAAATTCTCCCAATCCTGTTGGGAAAAGTCTTCTTCTTTCATCTGAATCTCTTATATAAATGATTTCTGCACTTCCTCATAAAAGTAAACAGAGGTAGAGTCTTTGAAAATTCAGTGACTAAATTGTACAAAAAATTCTTAAAGTATTGGCACTACTTTTAAGACGTTTAGGAAGCATTATCTGCCAATTTAGAAAGCGTCTCTCAGCAGTAGGCTATTGAGATGAATTACAGACACATGTGATGTTCTGAAAGGAGCGCTCAACAGCATAACATTGTAGAATTAGCAAGACATTGCACTCTGAACAGGTATTATTATTTCACTGAACCCATCTATCTACCAGTCACAATTATTTATCTTTAAATTGTTTCAGGGAACAGGCAATTCTCAGTTGATGAAGTCATGGCAGCTACTTCATTTCAACCCTTATCTTGAGGTCCACAAGTAGTCAGTGTCATTAATAGCAGAAACAACAGGAGTAAGAATGGTAAAACTTTCAATATTTTACTTGGATTGTCAGCAGGATTTACAACGTCTTCACTGGTTTACGTGGCATTTCAGCTCAGAACTGCTTAAAATACAGTATACCTGGACTCAGCTGCCTATGAGGACTCACTAAGGCCTGGTAAACTGTTGATCATCTCCTACATTTTGATGCATGCTGAAGACAGGCAATGGTGCTCAACAAGGTGCCTTTTTCTTTCCATTGCTTATAAGTACAGCCCAGAATTTGCTCTAGATACTAGTCAGCTAAAACTGAGGAAAATGCAGCAGAAATCTTGCCACTATCACAAATATCTTCAAGCAGGATAGGGGACACTCAAGGTCCAATTTTGTTATAAGTGAAGATTCTTGCATCTTCCTAGATGGTTTCATGAAGTTTGAGGGAAATCTCAGCCTGAAAGCTTTCCTTCTGGCTACAAGGAGGTCAGAGCATTTCCCACCCATGTGGAAGTACAAACAAAAATACCAGTAAAATATTGAATATATTATTGAAGAAACTGTATCTATAAAATGAAGTAAAGCCCTGGGAAAATGTTCTGTTGTAATGAATTTGGGCGGAATGGTAATTAAGTAAAGTCTTTTTACACATTATTTTCCAGCAGTTCACTGAATAAGCTCTGTTCTTTTAGCAAAGCATATTAATATTATTCAAATAGCAATTCAAGCAATTCTCTTTGATGCTAACAATATTTTACAAGGATCTTATGAAGTACACAGAAAACATACATATAATTTAAATTCTTTAATAACTCTTTAATAAAGAGTTCTGCTCTGAAAGAGTAAAAAAGCCATCAAGAAAGAAATATACAGCAGTAACTTTTAAACCCTCAGTCAGATTTTCTCTTATTATTGAAAAATACATTAATTCCAGAGTCAATCATACCTTGATTATATTTTCTTTGAAACAATTTCTCCTTGGGGACCTTAATGTTAAATAATTTCATTGACCACAAATCAAGGTGTTCGATATTTTAGAGGTCTTTGGCTAATCACAAGTGAGTAACTATAGAAATGAAAATCCAACCTTTAAATTTCTAGAGTTAAAAGGGAAGCAAATGATAATAAATCACATGCTACTTTCTCCCTTAGAAACAACATAAGGTGCAATTGCTTCAGACTCAAAAAGGTTCCTTGCTGGCTGCAGGAGATAATTTTTTCTTCCCTTAAATGTGGAATATATTCCTGATGGTGACTGCTGACTTACCGAGTGTCTCTATTCCTGCTACTGTCTCCAAAGATAAGTTGTTGCAGGACACAAGCCTGAACTGCTGCCAGGACTCCACATGGGCCACCCTGGGGGAAATAATAGTAGACTTCATGAAAAACAAACAAACAAAAAAAACCAACTTCCAATGTTTGGTGCTGGTGAGAGTTTTTTGCAATCTATATATTTCCATTCAAGCTTCATTCTTTCATCTCCTTTTTTCCATCCACGACTTTGCAGTGCTTTCTGCTTTTTAAAGACTCTGAAAATCAATGGTACTAACTGGCATTGCATTTCCCTTCTACTCTTCCAGAAAAGAAGCCTAGAACGGACCATAATTTCATGGTCAAAAGATGAATTTGTCAATCATGCAAAGATCTTCTGATCCCTGCTGAATTCTAGAGAAAAATCAAATCTATCTGTTTTCCAGAGGGTTGAATTAGGTGTTGCCTATATATTTCCTGCGTCCCCTCAAATTCCCACCTTCATAAGGACATCCAGACTCTGGATGCCCATATCTTGTCTCAGGATACAGGACTAATAGCACAGATATCACAACAGCATTCACCCTTATGTACTGGGTATCACTGCAACATAACTGTGGAGTCAGCACACCAAACGTAGTGGTTTCTACACATGCTGTTCCAAATATCTATCAGCATGCAGGTATCACTCTCAGAAATGGATTTAGCTTTAAAATTAACAAGTCTATCCCCTAAATGTGGCTCCAGCCCACACTGATGTCCCATGCATGCTGATGTACCAAAGCTTGCATTGACTGTGAAGATAAGGTAAGAAAAATAATGAAGATTAAAAAAAAAGTATGGGCCACCATGTAGTTTCCTGCAGAATTTGTGCTCTGATCTGGGCCACGTCCAAGTCAGTGTTATAGTTACTATCCATAATATGAGATAAATCCAGTATCGCACTGCTGTCATACACTACACTCACACCCTCAAATTCATGGGTAGATCATAATCAAGATGCATGATGAATTTGTCATGCTCCTTTCAAAATTTTAGAATAGGATTAAAGGTTTGCTTTGCTAACCAACATATTTATTTTCATCAAGTCATCAGGTTAACTCTAGCATCAAACTCAGTGCAATGCAATGCAGTGTAGCATGCGTAACATGCAACCTAGAAAACAAAGCTCTTGTAGTCAGAAAGTAGCTTACACATGGATACCTTCTATTTTCCAGGTAAATATATGATATGTGTACACATAAAATTCCAGATCCTCCCTAAAACAACCATTTAATACTTTTTCTATAGGTTCCATCTATATATAGCCATGCTGTCAGCTTTCTTCTAAGACCATCAGCCTAATGAATCATTTAACTAAACATATTAAATTAAATATTCAATAACATGGTTACTAGCGCTTGCCTTTGCGCAAAGCTCCTCCTTCCCTCACTCACGTATATCACATCATGGTGTATTTTTCCCAGCCTAGATACAGATTTTTCTGTGTGTCCATTCAGGAGCATAATGTGTTTTGTAATGAGGTTTGTTGTACCCTTTTGAGGTTTAATACATCTTTTCTCCAGTCTCCTCTGTAATAAAGTCCTCAGATCCTACTCTTGATGCAGGAGATCTTTTGCATGGGTGTCACAGCGGCATGTCACAAGGTCAGTGACAATCAGCAAAAGTTTCATGCTGCCGCTGAAAGGATTCATTTTCCATGGAACCTGTTTGCATGTGGAAGAATGTCCTGTTCCCTACCCATAGATTATGTGCACACGGAACTGTGTGAGTCCATGATTCAGGCTCAGCCAGCTCAGAAATGGGGCTGACCCGCTGCATCTAGCACACGAGCTTTCAAAAAAAAGGAGTTTGACCAGCTCAGGTTGCCAGAGGAAACTGCTGGGGATTTCAGAAATATGGTTGGAAACTATGAAACTTTGTATTAGGGAGGATCTGGAATCTCATGGCTACAGCCCAGAATTAATAAAATATGCTGCCAAGGGGTGGTCCCAGGTGTACAGCAAGGCCAGTGATACTGCTGGGGCATTTCTCCCCTCTTCCCTTGAGAACAAGCCTCATGTTATGACCCTCGGCACTTAGGAACTCAAGACTGGCAGGAATCTCCTTGTGCATTTCCCTACCTCAGCAGGCAACTCTTGTTAAATGTCCCCATTTAAACATTGCCCCATTATTTCTTTTTCCTTTAATCTGTCCTCTGACCTTATCCTGGTTTACACCCTTTCAGCTCAAGTGACTTTTCCTCCTCTCTACAAGTTACTCCACACACCCCATACATGACATGAAGCTGGTCTAAGCTTCCATCTTTCCATCTTTATCCAGTCTTTTAATAAGATTTGGCAAGGTAACAGCTGATACTAACGAAAGAGAAGACTCTTTAAAAGACTGGGTTTTTTTCCACTGCTGAAACAGCTTCTGTAAACTCAGTGTAGAAAAGCAACAATCACTTTTTTTTTGTTGCTAAGCAAGCAATTTACAGTACCTTTTTTTGCACGATGCCGTATTTTAACTGTGGTATGCTATTAAATGTAAAACTCTGTATTTTCCATTCTTCGCTGAAGCAACAAAGACTAGAGCCAAACAAAAGATTTTTTATTTCCTAAACAGAAATAAAGAGAAAGAAGTTCTCATTTTAAAAACAAATCCAAAAGACAGATATATTTTCTTTTAGTATTCTGTAGAAAAGGAGGACTGTAGCAGAGTAATGACTAACTTGCTATAACCACCCTTTTAATTTCTCTTTTATACATACTGTAAATAGCAGCAGTCAGTTGAAAGGAGCAATATTTTCCTTTTCCTGTACTATTCCTTCAGCTCATAATGCTACGTGCTGCTCAGTATTAGAGAACTGTTTATGTAGATTGTCTGGGGCAGGGTTTCCTTACAGGAATACCTCGTTAAATTTAACATGGTTATATCGATGAGAAAAGGACCTTGATGTGCACAGTATGTAGAAAACACAGTCTGTTTTGCTATTTGTCTGATGGGATGTCAGCGCACGCCGAATTGAAACGTTGAACCTGAAATGTTGCAGGTTCAGCAAACACTGAACTCCCTGAGTGCAGTGAGGGAATTAAGGAGTCATCTCTATGGGCTGTTTTTTGTTCTAAGCATATCCTATAAAATATTTGGAATATTTAGTACTGGGAATTCAAGGATCTTACAATAAAAACAAAACAAAACAAAAGCTAAAAAGAAAAAAGAAAAGGTTTTGTGATATTAAAACTTATGATACTGTGAAGATAAATATTGTTATTTCTACTGGTTGCCTGACATGAAGGTGAAAAAATAGGATTTGACAACAGTTGCAATGACAAGTCTTATAGGAAGAGTTAATATTAGGTTTTCTCCTTCCTCCTTGTCAACTTGAACCCATTCTGGTTTTGAAATCAATGTTAAAAACCTCAAAAAAAGACAAAAATGCAAAACTGACTAGAGAGAATTATAAAATAATATAACACTTCATTAGTTACAGCTATTATCTGTATTTCAAGTGGGCTGATGCCTTCTGGTATGCTTTTTTGGCATTTCTCAGAATTTGGACAAACATCCTCACATCACCAATTGCACTGAATACCAAATAAGGAATATACCCAGGAATTACACACAAACACGCCCCCACAAATAGAGCACAATTAATTGCAGTTTTGGCTAACTTGATAGAAATAACATTTTCCTACATTTATTTTCCGTCTACCATCACTGTTAGCCTTACTTTTGCAAGTGAGATGTCAATTGCCTTTGATGCTACTTGAAACATGTAGGGTGTAGAAAGGTCCGGGATCTTACTGACTTCTGCAGTTGTTGCTTCATCCTCGACATCAACTGAAAGAAAAGAAATTCCATACAGTGTGTGGGACTAAAAAATTTTGCCCCTGCATCCCCCAAGCAGTCTCAGTGTCAGGGGTTCATAAAAATGATACTTAACATTTTCTTATCCTCAGTCTTTACAAAAGAGAAAGCGGTTTTAGACAGAATAGAAATATCATGAGCCATCCTCTGTTTGGGTAATAACTTCTAATAACTTCTTTCCACAATATTACTCAAGAAGTTAATTTAAGAAGTTAGCTAGTGCAACCATTCCGAATCAACTAAGATTTACAGAAGTGACTCATACAAATTCCTTTGCAGCTACTACAAAAAACACGATGGCAAAAGCAAAACTGAAGTTTTATGTAACTTACCCAGTTCTAGTACATCTTTCACCGACTCTTCTTTGTTGCAGCTGGATGCTGAAAACTTCCTACATTAAAATTAAATGAAGAATGAATGACCAAATGTATACTTCAAATGAGAAAATACTTTTAATTTGAAAAAAAAAAGGAATAAATATGAGGTATATTATATTATATAATTTATATACATAGTGTACATACAGAAATAGAGATAGAGATTATGAGACAGATATATAAAATCATATATGCAATGACTTTTACCCTTAGTTTTTAAAATGTTCTATACAAAGGAGGATTTTGAGATTTTGTTTACAGAGATAAATGATGTCAGAACAAAATTTATTTTACTGTAATAAAACTGAACTTCAGAGTTCAACAGCAAAGGCAACCAGAACAGAACAACACAGTGCAATTGATTCAGAATTTCAGGCCTATTTCAACCTCAGTTGTATTTCATTTGTGTGATTGCAGGATAAGTCAGATCCTGTCAGCTCACAGACACTGGACAGATTCTATATTGTCCTGAATTTCAAGTGAGGATATTCATGTACACGTGACTGCCTCTGAGTTCAAAGGATCAGGACATAAACTGAAATTTACATCCCTCTTGAGACCAGGATGAGCTTTTATGGGGACAGGATGAGGTTCAAGTCAGTCATTGAACACTTTATAAACAACCAAGTAATATAAGTGGGAATAGGTGTCAGACTGGCTTCCTGCACCAGGGTAATTTTTGTGTCAACTAATAGGTGGCTGTTGCTCCTGCATGAATGATTTAATTCCATATTGATAAATTGTCAAGTTAGAAATTCTAGTTACAAATAAAAACAACTACTAAAAAAGGCTAAATATTTAAAGTTGGCCATGACGCCAAAACCTAAATACAAAGTTTTTGTTTTGTTTTTTAAAATGGTTTTGTTCTTCCTACTGAATTTGTATCAAAATGAATTCAGAACCAAGGAAAAGTTTCAAATGACTCTGAAAAAATATCTTCCTTTTATTTTTTTCAAAAGAGCAATACTGCATCATTGGTTACCGCTTGGGAAAAGATCCTGCACTGACTGTCCTTTCAAAAATAGTGTGGAATAATTTCCTCAGCAACATTCTTTGTACGCATGATATTATTTTAGCAACAATTGCTGTCATATCACATACTTTCCATTAACTTAATTTCCTTTTTCAGTGTGTGAAAGATGAATAAAAACAGAACTCACACATATCATACGCGGGCCGTTTCTACTTTGAAAGTATTCTGGCACCTTTCTCACTGTCTTTGATGCTATAAAGAAAAGAAACCCTTACGGTTTTCCCTATTAAAAACTTATGCAGTCAATTACAAATGGCCACAATTCAGATGACAGAATGGAAAAGAATCCTCCATCTTACTGGGGACTCAAAATACGAATTCATAAGATACTCAGTAGATTAGTTGAATTAAGAAGACTAAGAACAATTTTGTACAGTGGCAGAAGCAGCACTTAAATTCTTACTGAATACAACAGTAACTTTTATTATGATAAATGTTTTAATGTAATTGACTGTGGTATTTTTAAAAATATACTCAGACTTCCCCTTGCTTTTTGCTAATACTGAATTTCAGCTGAGGTTTCTTTTGGTTAGTTCCCTGCTGGAATTTTCATCTCTCCTGGTTCTAGTGACACTAACTTTGCCCATAAACTGTACTTCAGCCAAGTGCTGATGTCACTGGACTACAGTTAGACACAACCGTAATCTACATTTTTGTTTTGTCTGAGATTGCAAACTATTGTCTCTTGTTTCCTAGAGAATAATGTGTTTCCTCCTAGGGCAACCCATTTGGATGCAGTATTAGAAAAACAAAGCTCTTAACACTTGGAGCACAACACCACAGGTTACAGCTAAACCTGTATTTCATTAGAAAAAGAGGTGAAGCAATGTATAACTACCCTTTTGTATTAGGAGCAGTGTTCCTAGTATAAAACTGTTACCTTCACAGTCCACAAAATTATTCCAGAAGGGTTTGGGTGTCCCATAGGTGCTGTGACACATTTGATAATTTTATCTTTTTTTTAGGTCTAGATTTTTAGATTTTAAGGTCTTAGTGACCTTAGTGTCTCCAGCTGCACCACGCACCTATCTTCCCTGCATTAAATTCCTGATTCATTCCTAGTACCTGGACCACTTCTGCCCAGGAGCCCTTCATCTGAAAACAATTAAAGATGAAAATAAAGCTGACTTTGGCACACTTCAAATCTAGCTCACCTGGTGTTACTTGTTGCAACACTAAGGCTTTCGGGAAAGGCTGAAGGGTTCTGGTCCTACGCCCATTCCTGGAAGAACCAAACCCGGGATGCAAACTGTTTTGAATTCTCGAGTCACAGGGAAATTAGTTAAGGAAAGCACTGACAACAGAGATTGATGTAGGGTGTTTTCTAGTTAAGCATTAAGGGTATTTTTGCAGGTGGAATTATTTCACAAGCTCCCTCCTTAAGGTTTCTCAAAACACAGTCAGGGTTTTTATTGCAATTTCCATTTCAGCAGATGATTGCTGTTCCAGGAAAATTTATTGAAGAGCCATACAGTTAGAAAGCTTAGGAAGAAGGAAGTCATCTGTCACGTCAGAAAAAAAGGACAGGAAGAAAATAAGCTTCATTATAAACATACTATACAGTACTTTCTCTAAATATTTGAACATTCACATCTGATCTACAGGCATAGTAAAAAAAAAAAAAAAAAATCCATAATTTACACAGAATAACTGAATTCACAGGGAAAGCTCTTCTCTCCACACAATCATGCACGTACATTCCACTATTTCCTATTTATGCTACCATAAATAAGAGGTCAAATAAACAAAGGGACTTATGAAATAAACTTTGCTCACCAGTGACTTTGAAGAGACAGTATTGGGAAAGCTTATTTTCACTGTTAGACTAAAAGATGCCTTTCTACTGGATGTATATTCTTGTTCTATGAAATAATTTTTAATGTGAAAAGGATGCATAGAAATCAGAAAGTAATCCTCTGGCCTCATAATTTTACTCATATACAGAAAGAAATATATGATATTCTTGGTATATTGAACAAAATCTAGAGAATAGAGAAAAAAAAAAACACTGGACTGTGTTAGTATTTGCAAAATTGTAAACAGCACCATTTTAGGCACTGTAGCTTTCCACTTCTCTGGGGGGAATTTTAAGAATAAAGAAATAAAAGCAATTTTAAAAATATGAAAAGAAGGATCAAAATCAATACTGGACAATATACTTTTATGGACTTTGTTACTAAGATTTAGTATAAACTCTGCCATGGCTACAGGTTTTTTTGGCAGAGGAAATCAAGCTGATATTCTTCATTTCTCCAAACTGCCTCTGTAGTCAAGCACTGTATCTGATCGCAATGGTACAGTAGCAATTTGAAAAAAATAATACACAGATGACTCACTGATGTAAAAACATGAAATTTTGTCATGAAAAGGGCCATTTCTAACAGTCTGCTTTTGTCTTGGTGAATTTTAAGGACTGTTGCAACAATTCAGACTAAAACTACATCTTTCTGGGAAAGTTTGCATTAAAAAAAGGCAATAATGATGGACGAAGATAGACAATGTTTTGAATTGCACATGATAAGTTGTATTCACCTCAAAAGAATGCTCCATCAGAGGCAACGAATGCATATTTATCCCTAGCTATAAAAAGAGACTTAAAGAAATGTGCAGTTCAGTGCTATGTCTTGCTCCTTCAAAGACTTCTCAGTAGAACGAGCCATGCTGCAATGTTCAAGGAGCTCAATACTACTCATGTGAACGGACCATTACATCCAGCAATTCAAGCATTTACCAGCAAAATAACCATCTATCAGAAAAAATAAGTCAAGTAGCTAAAATTCCATTAAATAAAGATATTTCCAAGATACCAGCAATGAGACTCTACATGGATCACTAAAATAGGTTCCCAGCCTTCAACGCTGAGTTAATTCCCATCAGTGGAGACCAACGGGGTCCTCTGTTTTCCTTGTCTTGCACAATGCCTACTTTGACAGATCTTTGCCTTTGACTTCAAGAAAATTTATTTCTAAGGATGTGAAAAGTTCTTGGCCTTACATTTCCTGTCAGAAGCCTCAGGACTTTTAACAGTCCAGAACAATCTAACCTGACACTTTTTAGTAAAATAAATTATATCCCTGAAAGTCAACATCAAACATTAGATGGGAACAACACAAGAAATTACCCTGAACAATGGACTTGTTCTCTTAGCTCATTTTGTCATTTAAAAAAAATAATTGCCCATCACTGCGTACAGGTACTGCAGAGAGAACTTTTATGTCCTCTTAATGCAGGGGGGATTAAGCCATAGAGTAGATCCAGCCCTTGTTCTCCATCCAAACATCTGTTCTTTCTTGTGCTGCCTCCTACTGTGTTGCTCCAGATGTTTCTATATTCTGCTAGGAAATGGTGTGAAGCTCTGGCCATAAAAGAGGATGGATGTTGGCCATTCCTGCTTCGAATCTGAGCTGAATTTGAAGCCCTGTATGTTTGCAGGCAAATTCTCAATTGACCAAATGCATTTTAGGCAATGGGCTGGATCTTCTCACTTTTCTGGCCTTTCCAAAAATAAATAGTAGTAATAAAAAAAAGCTTATACAGAAGCCATTTGCCACTTCCAGCAATTGCACAGTGCTTCTTCCTATGGAGCGCTGGAAAAATACTAAGAGGGCAAATGCCATTGCACACAGATGTCAAGTAAAAGGCTCTGATGCCATAAATCCATTGGCACAAAACAAGTGCCACAATAGTTTATGACTTTTATTTTGGGTTCTTTTTTTCCGGTCCAAGGCCTACGTTATGAAAGGTGTTATGCAACTACTCATAATTGAAGGTTTCCACTACTGAGTGATTTGGCAACTGAACTCTCTTTCTCTTTTTTGCTTTTTTCTTTTTTTTTTTGATTAAATCCCCAGTCCCTGAAGGTAACCCCATCTTGTTGGATAGACGTGCTTCTAATTACCTCTGGCAAGAGTCGAATAAATACTCATTCCCAAGCCATGTGTTAAGCACGCTCCGGGAAGGTGGTAGTTGGTCTCTCCGGGAAGGTGCCGACTGCACTATTCTTGCTGCATTTCCTGCCCACAAAGCCAAACCGAAGCCCTGATGAAAGCTTGGGATGACGCCACAGGCTCCTTCATGTGGCTCCAGGACAACACCTGGAGCCACGTACAGATGACAAAGAGATGGAGATGGAAGGAAGCATGTAGAGGTAATTTACTATCAGACAGCCCCAAATCGGCATTCAACTCTTTTATCTGAAATGTTGCACTCTGACTAAACTCTAATTTCCTAGAAATGTCACTATTGCCCAATACATCCTCTTCCTCTTACAATGGGAAAAAAAATTAATGCATTCCTCAAATATTGCTCATACACACTGCGTGGTACTGAGTATGCTGGCACATACTATATAGAGACTGAAATCACTTGGCATTTTCTGACTAATTTTAAACAAGCTTTGTATATCATGGTCATCTGATCCCAACCCTCATTTCACACATTATGCTCTAAGCATGATGAGTATTTTTTGGCATTGCTCAATATCTCATGGAGCAAAACTTTATTACGTAGGTAAATATTAGATGTAATTTCAGGTAAAACAGTCAGTCTCATCTGACACACCAGTGAAGTGAGTGAACAGTCCCTATTTTAAAATATTAATCATTCTACCTAAGAAAGCTACTTTTACACCAAAATGCCGAACAGAAAAGACTGAACTCAGTCTTAACTGATGGAGAAATACTTTGCTTAGGAAATTTGGTTTAATTTAAACAATACAATTAAAGCTGAAATCTCAATTAGTAAGTTTTATGAAATCAAACCTTACGTTCAAATTCATCTTTACTAGGCATTGTATGTTCCTGTTTTTGTGACAACATATTAAAATGAAGGCAGCTCCTTTATTCTCTTATTTCTGTACCATGTTCAGAATCACAAAGTAGCTGAGGTTGGACAAGACTTTGGGAGCTTCTTCTTCAGCTTGGAGACTCTTCCTAATGCAGTTCCATGGCACTGTTGGCTTTCTTTGCCACAACAGCAATGCTGGCTCATATTCAACTTGTTGTCCATCCCAGGTCTTTCTCCGCAAAGCTGCTTTCCAGCCTATTAGTCTCCAGCTTGGGCTGATTCATGGAACTATTCTGCTACATGTGCAGGACTTGGAAATTAGCCTTTTTTGAACTTCATGAGATTCCTCTCTGTCCCTTTCTACAACCTGTTGAAGTTCCTCTTAACAGCTGGATCACCATCCAGTCAATCCCAAATCTGTATTGTCTTTAAGCTCGCTGAGGGTGCATTCTGTTCCATCATCCAGATCATTAATGAAAATGAAAAACAGTGCTGGCCACAGTATAAACTCTTGAGATATTTCAATATTTATTGTCCTCCAGCTAGACTTTGTGTCGCTGATCACAATCCTGTGAGACCAGCAGTCCAGTTAGTTTTCAGTACATCTCATTGCCCACTTATCCAGACTTTATTTCAACTTGTCTGTAAGGAAAGGCATTGAAAGCCTCACTAAAGCCAAGCTAAACACCCCCTGCTTTCCTCTCATCCAGCAAGCCTGTCATCTCATCACAGAAGGCTATCATACTAGTTCAGAGGGATTTCTCTTTCATAAATCCATTTTGACTACTCCTAAACACCCTTATGCCATTCATACATCTCCAGGAGAATTTGGTGCCTCATCTTCCAAGGGAATGAGGTGACATTGACCAGCTTATAGCTCCCCAGAGCCCAGAGACAGGAGTAGCACTTACTTTCTTCCAGACCTCTGTAATCTCCCCCAATTTACACAAACTATTAAAGACTGAGAGCCGTCTTACATGATAGTGGCCAGCTCACTCAGCAGTTATAAGGGCATCCCACCAGGGCCCACGAACTATGTCTAACCCATTTAAATGTTGCCTAACTTGATGTGGCCTAACCCTGCCAAAGGTAAGTCTTAATTGCTCTAGTCTGATCTCAGGGATCTGAAGCCTGAAGGTCAGTCTCTAAAGACTGAGGCAAAGTCTGTGTACCTTCGTCTTTTCCATGCCCTTTGTCACCAAGTCTCCTGCCACATTTTGTAGTGAGCCCACAGTTTCTCTATTCTTACTTCTACTTATGAGATGTCTGTAGAAGCCCTTGTTGTTGTCCTTCAATTCCCTCGTCACATCTATTCCCAGTTGGCTTTGGCTTTCTTAATTCATGCATGCTCAACAGGATCTCTGTATTTCTCCTGGGTCACCTACACCTGCTTCTGTTTCTTGTACCTTCCTTCTCATGTTTGAGTTTTGTCAGGAGCTTCGTGTTCATCCACATGGGTGTTCATTCCACATGAGTTTCATGCACTGCTTGACATTGTCTATGTTGGGATAACTGCTCCTGAGTTTTGAGGACGTAATCTGTAAAGACCAACCAGCTCTCTGGACTCCTCTTCTTTCCAGGGCTGTATCTCTCAGGATTCTTCCTGGCAGATCCCTTAATAGACCAAAGTCCTGATGTCCAGGGTTCTAATCCTGCTTTTTTGCCTTGCTCCCTCATTTCAGGATCCTGAACTCCACCATTTCATCTACCAAAAGTGTCCTCAAAATTCACACCCCCAACCAGTTCTTTTTTTTTTTTTTTTTTTTTTTCAAGAATCACATCCAACAGAGTGGATCCTCATCATCTCCTTGATCACTTGCATCAGGAAGTTATAATCAGTGTCACCCAAAAAACCTCCTGGATTGCCTGTGTCCTGCTATGCTGCTTATGTTGAAGGTGGAAACATCAAATACTGCTCTGGAATCATTCAGAAATTTACGGTTAGAATTGTCAACGTATGTTTTAGGGTAACTTGTAGGCAGAAAGGATGCAGGAGAGAACTGTGTGAGAAGAGTATAGACAGCTTTAGGTAATTAAGTTTGTGCAACTGATTCAGGAAAACAATAAGATGATTTATCCATATTAATAAAGTGTGAATGTTGATCCTTTAAAGGTTATAATACTTTCAAAATATTATTTTGAACATCTCAGATATCTAAAATAATATTAAGAAATTGTATTTTTTTTTAAGAAACAATCATCATCTTGATATTCTATAGGATTTTTTTTTGAAGGAGATTGATATTTTTTATTTTCCATAAAAGTGACTTTTTAGGATCTTTCCGTTGTAATATATGAAAGGGAAAAGCCAGGATTATTACTGCCCCTGGGAAAGAATTTTTAGCAACAGCATACAATGAATTCACCTATACTAGTCTCCATTCAGGATAGACAAAACAAGCAAGACCAAAAATGCAGGACTGCTGAGTATAAGAGGTCTCTCTACCAGGAAATGGGAATACTTACTGCCTTACTGAACATTAGAATGTTTTCATAATTTCATAATTATGCTGGTCTATACAGGGCATTTTGGAGAAAAAAACATGAAAATACTGAGGCCAGATTTTAAAAGCAATGCGTCTGAAAGAAAGTAAGAGGGCATAAGCCTGTGATATGATGCACTAACAAATGAGCAGAGGGTGACTATCTTTACACTGCAGTAGTCAGAGACACAGCGCTATGAAGTTATAGTAGTCCTCAAAAACATGGAAGAAATATAAAACAAATCAATAATATCCTAAGAGGAAAACAATAGTTACATTCTACAGCAGGAAAGAAAAATATAAGCACACGATAGTAACTCTGGAGAAAAAAAAATAGAGCCTAAAGTAACATGAATAATATCTAAAAATACTTTAATAGAAGTGAATACATAGCAAGGAAAAATCAGTTACCAAAACAACTTTAGCTTTGGGCTAAAGGGCAGAAAAATGTGGTGTGACTATAAGGTAAAAGATCTGAAAATTAAGGACTATTAGACATTGGAATATATTCCCATAGGAGAGGTGTCACATTAGTCATTTAAGGCTGGATGAAGTCCTGGAAAAAGTTTTACAGTGAATCCATGTACATGTATATACATATATACTGATGAATAATCTGCCGTAGAAATGAATGACCTTAAAAGTCTTTTCCATCTGCAGTTTATACAGTTCTGTGAAATATGAGTAATGTTCCACCAAGGAGCTTAGTATCTATGGCAATTCACTAACACTACTCGATTTGTGATGTAATGCAAAGCACTGCTAGAAAAGGGTTTATGACCGAAATAACGAGTAATACTTTTGGAACAACTAAGGAGTGCACACCTAGGGCAAACTGAGCCCAGGGACTGTACTGTAAGGAAAGAATTTCTGCCTCTGGAATCATTGGCACTTGTTCCCTTGGTGATGAAGGTCAGAAGCATCAGAGATACTTAGGTTTTGGTTGGAAAAGGCATCTGAAGCCAAACCACACACTCACTAAACAGCCTCTACTGTCTGAATTCCCAACTGCATTGGCAGACTTCTGAAAGGAAATCACTAGTTCACACTCACCTTGTAGCCAGGACTGGCGGTAGGGTAAGGGACAAGGTGGCAGGAGAACAGGATAAATAATT
The DNA here is from genome assembly GCA_034781795.1 of Crypturellus tataupa. NCBI lineage: Eukaryota > Metazoa > Chordata > Aves > Tinamiformes > Tinamidae > Crypturellus > Crypturellus tataupa. The sequence goes on from JAWLRI010001102.1 coordinate 1,152,681, forward strand.
AAACACAATGAAGGGATAGGTAGAGAATCAATTAACTTCCTTACATCTCAAATGTATTATTGATTTCTGGCTTCTGAAAATGGATCTACCATCACGTTCTTTGGCTTATGAATGCAGGAAGGAAATTTTTGTCCTTAGGTAAAAATATTTCCATTTCTTGTAGCCTTCCTCATAGTCATTCTCTTTTAATTTTTATGAAATTGCAAGACACTCTGAAACAGAAAGTTCAGACATGTCATAATGTTGTGGTTCTTAACCAGCAGAAAAGAAACTGCTGTAAAATCTGCCCATGTAACTCCAGCTAAGGAGAGCTGCCACCCTGCACCCAGGCCGAACGCAGCTTGCCAGCTCAGACCTACTCATTCAGAAACTATTCAGCTGAGAACTGCAGGTTTTCCACATCAGCACCAAATCTTACACAGGTAGAATTAAGGGCCATTGAAAATTAAGAGGCTTTGGAGGCAGCATGAGCAATAGGTGCAGTATGTCTCTAGCTGGGACAAAAGAACTGTTTCTCAACTGTTATGAAGTGCTTTTACTTCTCTCTTCCCCAAGTTTGTTTGCTCAAGCTGTGAAAAAGGAGAAGTTTTGACCTTCTAACACCACGCAACCTTCCCAAGTAACTCATTATTCATTGTGAGTTTTCTCCAAAAAGCAATACAATGATTTCAATCTCAGGTCAGGCAAAAACTTCAGCAGCTATTTCTTTTTTTACAGGTCCCAGAGGTCACAAATTCCATTCCCCTGTAGGCCCTCACTCTTTATTCTGTGCACAGTGATAAATACTTCCTTGCTAGAAATGATTCATCATTAAGCAAGATACATTGTTGGTAACAGAATCCTTCCTCATTGCCATTCAAGGTTCTCCAAGGTTAAAATGCTCAGGAAGGTCTTCAATAGTTTATTACTTTTGATATAAATATACTCTTTCAAAATCACCTCTCTGAAATTCCTGTGGAATTTGCAGGGCTTTGAGACTCAAAATCACAACTACAGATATGGTAACATTTTTCTTGGAAATACTCTTTGGATTATAAACAAGTGCATCAAAATGACTGAATTGATAGATGGAGATTCTAATTCTGCATTGATAATTACATGTCATTTTGCATTTGTTAAGACACATTTTTTTATGACTCATTAACTTCATGTAGTTTGAAGTCTGATATCACTATTCAAACACTGGATTGTAGAGGTGAACAGGGAGAGAGAAACTTACAGTAAAGGATTCAAGAGTCAAATAATAGGAATGTTATATATATTAGTTTATACAACAAGAAAACTTACCAACAGTCCAGCCTTGCAAGATTAAAAAAAAAGCCACATGGAAAAATACCATAAATTAATTCACTGTTAATTATTTCAGTTCCATGATTTCTCCATTAAAATATTCCATTAAATATAAATCCCATTAAATATAAACTCCACTCCACTAAAATATAAAATTTCTCCATTTCTTGCTCCTAATTTACTTTACATATATTTGTAGTTTAAGCAGAAAATAAGAAGTGTACCCTGGCCTCTCAAGTGTTACATCTAAGTTATTAAACACCAAAGACTTGGAATAGACCTCTGAGTGCTCAGACATCTGAGTGCTGAGGGAAAATAAGTTTAAAGCTCTTATTAAAATATCATTCTCATAGCAGCTTTCTGTGCCTAGGGCTTCCAGAGACCAGCACAGTGACCATCACAAACACCTCAGCAAATATGGTACAATACACAACCAGGATGAATTAAGAAATTAAATTCAAATTAATTTAGTTGCTGTTTGTTTACAGCGGAAGATACACAAAGATTTGCTGCCACCTATATACTGCTCTTTTATTGAGTTAATTGAAATAAAAAATAATCTGTTACGTTGTGATACAAAAAGAAAATAAACTCTTTGCTTCTAATTATTTGCAACTCTTATGTGCCTTTTTTTTTCTGAGCACTCATATGTTACACCGATAAGTACTATACAGCTAAATGGAGATGCAAGAGAGAAATTATTGTTCGCCTCTATCTTTAAAGCTATATGGTGCACTCATTATGTAGTACTAAATGCAATTATGTCTGCAAGGGAATCCACATTAAGCCTAAAGTACATTGAACAACATAGCAAGTGGTTTCTTACAAAAAAAAATAGTATTTTATCACAATTAATATATCTTAATTAAGGTATCTTGAATGATATTTTAAAAAGTCAATGTTTAATAAATGTTAAAAGCCAACTGCAGTTATTACCAAATTACTCTAGGTCTAATTTCATGTTCATGCAGTAACTTTAGAATATTAATAGTTATAAGGCTGATCCCTGGACGTATGTTTCCACTCCCACACACATTTCATGCTTTGGCTAAGAATTATGCATGGCTGGTGGAATAAGAAGCACACAGCCATGTTCATAATGTTTTTTGTCAAAATGTGTGAGTCAAAATACAGTGCAATCTGCATTTCACCAGTGTATTCTTTAGGTAGGCATTTTTGCCCAGTCAGATTTTAAGCTTTTATTCAGCAATTCATTTTATCTTTTGAAGCATGGCAGCAACTTTATTTTATTTTCCAGCTCATATGTTGGCAATGCAAGGCTGAAGCCTGGGGGTAACAGAACTTTTTCACATACTGTAAAAGAGAAGAAAGAAGCAAAGCAAACGGAAAGAAAAATAAGATCAGTTTGTCCTTCTGTTGTTATAGGAAACAAAACAAGAACTGCAGATGCCTGGGAATGAACCAGCCATGGTTAATCCCAGAGAGTTTCACCTACTCATCTGAACAGCAGGATTTGCACCTGTATGAGTGAAGCCAGGTAGCAGTAACAAGAAAAGGGAAGCGGATCCACATAAATACTAATGCTAAACTGCATAAATTTGGATGCCTTAGAATGGTGAAGCACTCTGATTAAAGTGCTGAAAAGCTGTTAAATACTGAATGATTTTCCCCAAATTGTGCAAGAGTCAGCCCATACGCTGTAATGGTCCCACTTCCACTCTGTTATTTCCACTTGGCTTCAGGTATATTAGCAGCCCTGCTCAAGCGCATGACTAGCTTTGACTCAAATCGTCTGGCAGAAATGTCCCAGTTTTGCGCTGATTAAATGGCCTTGCTTAGCAAATAGCTCCCTCTCGCGTTCTTGCTGAAAATAGCCCAATTCCACTGAAGGAAACAAAATATTCCACTGTACTTCAGCAGTAAAGAAAGCACCTACTACTACGTTTTCCCCAGTTGAATTTATTATGATAGTTACTGGCACCAATTAACAGGGCACAAAGTCACCTTGCACTGCTCAGTGTCTTCAGCAGTTCTGCACTTGAGGCTAGTTAAACCCTGATGAAGGCTCAACCTGAAGGTACCAAACCTTAGCCCAAGCCACAGCCTCGCTAGAAGGACAGCCTAGAGATGCTGCAGTCTGGATCCTGTTGCTTTAGCTTCCCTCAAATAAACAAAACTTCACAATTCCCACTCATCTGATTTGGACGTCCACAAAGAAATGATCAAAACAGCTACAAGACGGAGAAAAGTCAAAAATACCTATTTGGAGCTCATGGAAGGAGGCTCTCTAAATCTCTTAGATCAATATGGAGCATAAAACGTTAAAAGGATGTTAAAGTTAATAAAATAGATACTAAAAATTATCTGTTTTTCATTTTCTTCGCCTCTTCCAGCTACCTTTGCTGGAAAGTAATAGAAAGAAAAAGCAGAAAGGAAAATTTCAATCACTTGTCATTCTCCATCAGACCTTCTGGACCTTTCAGTATAACATTTTTACACATGTTCTTACCTGTGGCCTGACAACTGAAGCTCGTTTTTCTTGAGGGATCTTTCTCTCTTGTCTCTACCAGGCTCTGAATGTCTGTGAGGAGCATTCACTCTAAGGCTTTTTTCATTGCTCTCCACATCAAAGCTTGGAAAAGGTTTTCTTTCTTCCATCTTAGTTCTTTCTCTTTCAGACAGCAGTCTGGCAAAAGAGTCTTCTGGATCTTTGGGGAAGTTTCTTAGTTTTTCAGAGGCTGAACTTGTGTGTGAGCTCGATGAAGTTTTTGATGACAATTCTGTATTTCCTTTCAAGGCACCATCACTGTGTGAAGACAAGGAACTTGTGGATTGCATTGAAGGTCCTTTGCTTTCTTGAAAATCGGTACTTGGGACCCTGAGGTCATTTTTTGCATGTTCTTCACCCTTGAATTGTCCTCCGCTACTTGTGCTAATGGATCGTTTTGAAAGCCTCCTCTTTTGCAAATCCTGGGAATTAAAACCATACATTAAGTTTCAAATATCTTCAAATGAACACCAAAAGCCATGGGAAGTTCTATCACTAACTTCTGAGTTACACAATTTGCTCATTTTTAGGAATCAAGTAAATAGTAAATTATGTTAAACTTTGGGATAATAAATAAGAACAGAAACACAGTTTCATGTAAAATTTGGAGGCTATTAAAAAGGTTTAAACTGCCCCATGTCTTCATAAAGTTATTTCTTTCACTCAAGAACATCAACATAATACCTCAAATAAACTTCATTTTGGGGCTGTACCCAACATGAAGGAAATCAAGACCTACAACATCTTTTATGAGAAAAATTCTCCATTACAGATACTTAGTCTTTATTTCCAAATGGAAGATACTTAGAAATATCCAATCAATACACTTATCTTCCACATTCCTTTCAGAATTATCCAAATTACATGCTGAAGATGCCTCAGATTCTCATTTTTATAGGAGTAATTTTACACAGTGAAAGTTTCTGCTTAAGCAGTATGAGGGAAGAAAAAAGAGGAAAGAATTTTAGAATTTTCTTAAACACTTACTGATGGAGAACAGTAAAAAGTGAAAGCACTTCATAACTGAGAGTAGCTTTTGAACCACAGACTCCTACTGATTAAATGTGAGGTCTGAGAAAATCATATACCCATATCTAGTAAAGCTTTAGGAGCTAAAGCAAAAAAAGCAATTTCCTGAGGAAAAATCCCAGCTGTCAAGAGAGATGATATCCTGAAAGTGGAAAACAAATTTGTAAAGATCACAGATTTGCTGAGGGTAGTTTGTGTGCTCTTCCTTTGGGTTTGTTTCTCCAAGACTTTTCACTTCTAAAGTAACCAGAATCCCTGTGCTAACTTACCACATATTTACAGACTGAAGATTGAATGGGTTAACATGCAGAATTTATTGTAATAATATTTGCAAATGACTTTACTGCAGAAGCTATATATAAAATCCATGTCTAAAGTTTGTATTTTGTAAGGGATGGATGGAAATCACCTCTGGCGCATTGGCTGTCGGTCCGGCCATCATTCCTCTGACGATGAGCCCACACCTGGACTTCTGTTTTTCCTTCACGGTGGCTTTCAGCTCCTCAGAACTCACTGTCGCTTTTAAGTCTTCCCGACTATCTTTTAGTTTTCTATCCCCATCAGAAAGTGAGTGGCTGTTGTGCACGGACCCCGTGTGGCATCTTTCACTTTTGTGCTGATGTCTTCTGGCTGGAAGGGCTTTATCTAGTGGGTCCTCGACATCACATCTACAAGTGAGAAAAAGAAGCCAAATGTCACTCAGCAAAGTGATGCTCGGTGACAGCAAGGAAAACAGTTGTTTGTTTAACTAAAACTTTATTGTCAGAAGAGTTCAAGAAATGTGCACCTCGGGACATGGTGGTGAGGGGTTTATGGTTGGACATAATGATATTGAAGGTCCTTTTCAATCGTAATGACACTATGATTCTATGAAGCATGAAGGTGGCTGCATTGCTGTTATTTGGCCTTTTTCAATGCTTATAGAACATGGAATGTTTGCATAACTTTTGCATCTACTGTCCAACACACCTGGAATTGCATAAATCAATTTTTCTAAACCTTATGCATGATTTATCTGGATCTCTCATTCTTTCTGCAAATCACTACATGGATTTCTTTCCCCAAAACAGCCTTTTATAAATCATGTTCTTATTAAAAAAAAAAAATGAATATATATAAAGTATAATATATAAAACATATTATAAAGTATAATATGTAAGTATACATATACACGGTTAATAAAACTGTTAATAAATCCTGTCGGAAACTCTCCAGAATTCGGTTTTCTCCATCAGGATCTCTCAGACTTTGCCCCTCCCCACTCCCCCCTCCCGTGGAGGATTAAAGATCATCGAGTCTCCTCAAGAATAAAGGCAGAGCGGAGCCTATCGGCGCGCGACTTCCGGGAAGTGAGAGCCTCTCTAGCCCAGCAAGCGGTCACTCTGCTGCTCCAGCGCTTTTCGCGCCATTGCGCCAGTGCGCATGCGCCCTCCGCGCTCGCCAGGGCTGCGGACGGAGGGGAGGCGCCATTTTGAGGCGGGTGTTGGGTGGTGGCTGTCTGCTCCTTCTACAACCCCTGATCTTTAATGCTTTCTTCGCGGGCGGTTATGTCAGCTCCCAAACTCTTGGCTTTCTTTCTGCATAAGGAAAGTCGTGCTGGGATTTTGCAAGCTTTAGTGCTCAAAAGGTACAAACTGTTGTACACTGTGTTCAGGGAGAGGATTAAAATTCGATAAAGTCCATGAGAGTCAAGGCTGGGGAGCTTGACTCCTTGTGCTGACAATGTTCTATAAATGCCAATAAAAAAAATAAAGCACAACTAGGACTATTATTCTACCATGAGACACTGATAACTCAGTGGAGTTGGCTCAACTTGGCTACACTTTTTTTTTTAAGAGTTTCAGGATGGGCTAATGTATATTTCTTTTAGCAATAGTGTCTTAAAGGTAACTTGCCTCACTTCAAATATGCAGCACATCATTATAGCAGTTGAGTGCTGTTCGTTTTCCAGCAGACAGTGCTTCCATTTGAATCTTTGCTGGTCAGGTATCAAAGCTCAGCTCTGGGTATGCTTCAGTGACCAAATCATGTAACTGAGACTAAGTCTCAGGTTCATAAAAGAGTATTTTTGAAAGGGTCTTTTGCTTAAGAGATTTTAATAATACAGCAATTTAAGCTTTGTATTATTAGAGTAACTGGTAAAAAGTAGTGTAGCTGAAAGTATAAATGATATAACTTTTAATGTTATTTCATGGAATCACAGAACAGCTAAGCTTGGCAGGGACCTCTACAGATCATCTATTCCAACCCCCTGCCCCAGCAGGAACACCCAGAGCACAGGGCACAGGGTGGCATCCAGGCGGGTTTGAAGATCTCCAGAGAAGGAGCCTCCACAGCCCCTCTGGGCAGCCTGTGCCAGGGCTCTGGCACCCTCACAGGAAACAAGTTCTTCCTCACATGGAGGTGGAACTGTCTGTGTTTCAATTTGTACCTGTTACCCCTCGTCCTGTGATTGACAACCACTGAGAAGAGCCTGGCCCCATCCTCCCTACACCCTCCCCTCAGGTACTTGAACATTTTGATGTGTTCCCTTCTCAGTCTTCTCTAGGCTAAGCAGGCCTAGATGGCTTAGTCTTTCCCTGTACAATGGGTGCTCCAGTGCCTTCATGATCTCTGTCACTCTCCACTGGACCCTTTCTAGAAATTCCAAAAAACTTTTCAGTTGGAAAAAAATTACAACTACTGGGGAGAAAGAGAAAGAAAAGGATATACCTGTGGTCTTCAGTTTTGCTGCCATCGGAAGTAGCAGCGTTACGGTGAACATATTCTTCCTCCAAGCAGTTGAGTAGCTGAGCTGAGGAGCTCTTACTTGGGGGATTTGTCAAAACCGAACTTGATGTTACGGTTTTAGAAGTCCGGACATGCTCAAGGAAGTAAGTAGTAATAATCTCAAGAAGTGTTTTCAGTGGATTCTCCTTTGCCTGCTCAAGAAGAAAAATAAAGCTCTTGGTGACTATTAAAACTCTTTCATTAGTGTTACTGTCTTCTGAGAGAGGATATTTCCTCTTACAGTGTACAGTGACTGAAAACCTTTAACATTTTAGAGGTTTAGCTATTTGCAGGCTTATACAGGATGTAACTGTATAAAGACTACAGAAAAATAGAAGATGTCAGAGATGTGCTGAAATTGAATAATCTGGCCACAGCAAGAGAATAGGTTTTAAAACTACTAACTGCTTCTTCATTTGAGGTTGCAGTTTGTAACAAGGATTCATGAGCTGCCAGGTATGTCCACAAACATTAGTGTGATCCCAGCTCAAGGTGATGCTCTCCATTACTCGTGTCCACGAAAATGCGGTGGTGCACACGAGCTGGAGTACTCATAGTCTGTGTTTGTGCTGCAGCCTTGATCTACCTGGCCTAGTTCCACAGAATGGGACTGACCACTTTTGGGGAGGAAGGTCTATTTACTTACCTTGTTCTGCTTATATAAGGAGTGTAAATGCAGGACATCCCGAAGTTCATTCCTGTTATTGATGCTAAGTGCAGAACGTGGAAATTCTCGGTCCATGGTAGTGAGAGTTTTCTTCAAACCCTGGAAAGAAGTGTCCGATTTAGTCTTCCCTAAAAGACAGTGCCTTTACTAAAGACAGTGCAGCTAGTTACCAGAGCTTTTATTCTTGACTTCATTGAATATGCAAATTCTGAATGTACTAAAATGCTAGTAGTTAATAGATTAGCTCAAAAACCTACTATACTACAATCTTAGATTACCACAGTGCACAAATGTTAAAATAACAGTATTTTATGGTGCTGTTATCTGTGAGGCAGAAATAAAAATTAAAAACAAGACATCTTATTGCTATCTTCATCTGTTTCAACACCTTTACGAGACTCAGTGGTTGAAAGCCCCTGCCAGCACCTGAGTTTGTGATTCACATAATTCCAGAAATAGTTTACTTTTTTTCTATCAAAGATAAAACAGATTTCCTAAATACAGCTTTGGCTTCAGTAGCTACACAGTCTAGACAGCAGATCTAAACTTGATCTCTTGGCCAATACAGAACAAATATCAGAAGTTTTGTCCTTAAACTGGTTTGGGATCTTCATGTGGATGAAGATCAAGTTTGGAGGACATTATTGAAACTGTATTAATTGAAACTGTATAAAGAATGTTTCTTCTTAAATTTGTTGCTCTTCCCTAGAAGAAAAAGATAAAGTTTCCATCTCTTGCATTAGTTTAGAAACCTGAAATGAAATTTTGGATCATCCAGTGTGCTCCAGTTGTCCAACACACTTCAGACTTCCTCACGTGGGAGCTTCAGAGACTACGAATGTGGACTTGGCACTTTCTAGGGGAAGAGCTTTATTCCCTGGGAAATGCTCAGATCAAATTCCAAAGTTCTCCAAGCAGTGCAATGTCAGAGCACCATTTGGAGAGAGAATGTTTTGGTGCTTTCTATGAAGTGTTACTGCTACAAGAATGTATTCTGTTTTCCCCTGCAGATGTTTTGCCTGGCTCAGAGTTAGGGCTGCGTGGACAAGTCGTAGCAAGTATGATTCAGTGTGTTCACTGTGTATTAAAGAAGGATTGGGACAGAAGGGAAAACGTGCAGAAACACAAAGGATTTTCGTGTCCCTTATTTTGACACCATAGTATGCGATATGAAACAGATGCTGCAACGTATGTTTAAGATCCTGTTGTGAACTCTGCCCGGTACAACATTCCTATTCCTTTTATGTTTTTATTCAATTTTATGTTTAAACATGTTCAGCTTTGAAATTTAATGAGCAAAAGTTTAAACATTTTTCACAAACACCAAGAATATGCATCGAGACTGGCTGCAAAGCAGGCAAAAGTGGGCTTTGTGCTTCACTTAGTAGCATTGTGGTATCTCTGATACAAACAACAAACTTCCTGCTGACACTAGTGGATTAGACTGAACAGCAGCAATATTGGCGCAGGATTGGAAGTAAGAAATAGAGTGAGGTAGACAATTTTACCTGGAAATGTGAAAGGTGAATTTGTCCTCTGCTCTATCTCACTCTCCCTATACTTACACTACAGAGGATTTCCTTTACAGCATTAAGTTTGTGAAATGTACAGTGACCTCTTTCTTTCTCCTTCTTTCCTCCCTCCCCCCAGATAAATCTGCAGTCTTCTAAACTATTAAAACCAGAAAAAGACTTGCTACCGTTTTCTCTAGCTATGTTGCCCTTTGCCTTTTTTTACTGTTAGTTGGTCTGGGGAATTGCCTGGTAATCCTCTAATCCCAGGGGCAATAGCAAAATGAGTAATAAGAAGCAAAATTGTGAAACTTGCATTTCTGGAGTTAATATTGTCTGTTGCTGGCACATCTGGGTAGGAATCAGGTTTTATCAGAGGAAGCTGCCTTCCATACTCAGAAATAAAAGGCATTGTGGGAAGTGTAGTACCGATGCTTGCTCCAAAGGCTTAGTACAGTGCAGGACTAGCTGCCCTAATGCTGGAAGAAGTCCGGCCCTCCCCATCCCACCCCATATCCTTAATCTTTAACATTTTATCGTGTCCTTTTCATTTGCACTAGCTGGAGAAAATCGAGACAAATTACCTTTCTACTGAGAAATTCTCTCACCAGTGATGCAGCCACTTCTTCCACAAAGGAGTTATCCATTTTTTTTAGCCTCAAGTGTTCTTGGGGGCGTATTCTTTACTCCATCTACCAAATCAGTCAAATCTGCCGACATTGCAGCTCTTCCGTGCAGCTTTTTAACCACTGTATTTCCGAAGCAGCGGAGGGCAGGACTGCAGCAGCGGGGCAGGCGCAGGGCTGTGTTGCTGTGGAGACCATGTCATCGAAAGGAGGGAGAACTCCTCCCTCGGGGAGGGACGCAGATGGAAAACTAAAAGAGCACATGACACTGCAATGAACATCTCAGTAAATGCTTTTAAAACATAAAAACTCTGTTAAATAATGAAATGTATGAGTGCTGTGCTTAAACTTGACATAAGTGATCATTTTCTGACTTTTTTTAAGTCATCAAAAGAAACATATATATATATTTGCAGTCTTCCGTGGTACTGCTAATTTTAACCCTGCATGTTCCTTCTAGTAAAATTACACATTTGTAGGAAAAAAAAAAAAGAAAGCTTAATCTCATGCTGGTAATTTTTAAGGTGGGAACATTCATTTGAAACTGAATTCATTCATTGGAATCTGCCCGTTCAAGTTGCATCTATATTAGGCTGTAAAACAACATACTAAGGGGAAGGGCTGTGGAGGGCCATATTTTCCGGCCTCTTTTAGGCTGGCAAGGAGCCCTGGGGTCATCTAGTCCATCTAAACAGCAGTCGATGCTGCTTAAAGCAGGGTTTGATAGAATTGCACAGGACCTTCACCAAGGATGGGGAATTCACAGGCTGGGCAACCTCTTTCAATTCTTGGCCAATCTTCTCTGGGAGAGCTGTTTTCCTTAGCTAATTGATATTACCTGTGCTTGCTGCAGCTTCTGACTCTTCCCTCATACTTCCTCTCCAGGCTGAAAACCCCCCTTACTTGTCTTTCTGATGCTTTGTTGGACTTGTTGCACTTTACTGAGTTCTCTGCTATTGCACTGATGAGGGAAGCAAATAAAACACAGTTTTACGCTTGTGGTCTCTTGAGTGCTTCAAAGACGGGAATAAACACTCTCTTGATCTGCTGGTTGTGCTTTTACTAGTTTTATTGTGCTTTTACCAGTGCAGCCCAGTATGTAGTTATCCAACCTGGCAAATTTGGCTTAAATCCTGCTTCTGCAGCTACTGGAGAGAGGAAGAGCCTAAAGCAAGAGCTGGCTGTGTTTGGGATGCTACAAGCCCAGGCAGCACCATACAGCACAATTCTAGCTGTAAAGTGCCTACTGCTGTACCAAGACATCAAACAGTTTTCAGCTACTTGGTATTACATGTGCTTTGCAAAAAGAGATAGCAGAATTGCAACTCACAAACTATCTCCATGTGGAGCTGGTTTGTGGAACAGGAAAAGCTTCCTAGTTCTTGCCAGAAAAATACAAGAAAAAAAAAAAGAAGAAAAAAGAAAAGAGAAAAAAAAAAAAAAAAGAAAAAAAAAGAAAAATAGAAAAAGGAGGGGAGAAGGGAAGGGAGGGGAGAGGAAGGAAGGGAAGAGAAGGGGAAAGAAAAACAGAGTGATCAGTGTGATCAGATGAGATTCACAAGGCCTGCCAGATCCCTCTACTAGTTTTGTGTAGTGTGAAGCTGCAGGAGGCCTGTGGAGAAATCTGTATCAAGATTTGAGTTGCATTGCAGGGGAGAAAAAATTTAGGCTTTGGTCCCAGGTAGCTCAGTGTTGCACCTTGTGAAGGAACAGGCTCAGTGTGGGATGCAGAGTGAGACAACTTTATTTTCAAGCCAACCTTTTTACTCTCTTAAGTGTTGTGAAGATTACAACCAGTCAGCATCTTTCCAGCCATGCAGTTAGAATTGCTTCTTTTCCTTGCCTTGTTCCTTATCTGTTGGTAAGATATTATGCACACGGTTGCAGTCCTCCTCCTTTTCCTGCTCTGTAACTTTTCTGTTGACAAGGCATCCACATCTCCCCCTTTATTTATCTGTTGTGTTACCATAACTGTTTTTAGTTGAACCGCCATAACTTGGTTAAATGATCAATCAATCATTGAACACATAATAAGAATCAAAGCAGATACACTGACAATAAGCAAAAAAATAGTGCAATAATGTTGACATGGCTAAGCACAAGTTGACATGGCTAAGCACAAGTTGACATGGCTAAGCACAAAGTTGTTTAGTTTGTCAAGCTTACTCCCATGGTTTGATTCCAGCAAGCATAACAGTTTCTTTTCCCAAAGATGCTACACCAACATTCTAGAGTCTGCTCCTGACCCCACATCTCCCCCTTCTTTATTCATAAAGAATGCTTGTTTCAAGGCATGGGTCTATTAAACTCTGAATTATTATTAACAAGCATGGGATACAAATTAAAAGGCAAACAAACATTATTAAACACATGAAGCTTATTTGCAATATCCCCTTAATCTATGCGACCAATCCTAAATTCCCCCCAAAATGCCCCAAAACACTGAAACTATCGTCTTGACATAACTTCTGCACTCCTTCTTGCAAGTTTTCAGTGCTCTTATGGATGGATTCCAAATGGTCAGATAAATTCATGCAACAGAGTCCAAAAAAAATCTCAGATTGTCCTGCAGGTGCAAAAGAGCCTGTGCCACATTCAGTTTTTGCAGCATTTGGTGTCTGTGATTAACAGTATTCATATCCCGCCCGAAGCACCGCCAACTTATCCAAAACTACAAATAAAATATGGGGTGAACTAAAAGCCCGCCCTAGTTGAACTCTGAGTGGCGCGGGCATCCGAGCCCCGGCCAAACTCTGAGGGGGCCCGGTAAACAGAAGGCTAAGGATAAATAATAAAGTGAACTCAAAAGGAAAACCCCACCCGGGATCCTGTCAGGGTTTCCCCGGTCACCGCCCCCGGAGAAAGCCCGACACTGATTAGACGCAAAATAAAACCAAACTAAAATAACAAACAGTAGGATCCTGGGGGTCCGACGTGCCCTTTTTATCCCCTGGGTTTACCCCCCTCCCGGGGCCCACAGGCTTTATTGGCCTCCCCGAGCCCTGGGCCCTTAAGCACAGCTCACTACCTGCGGGTCCTCGGGAGACAAAGGTTCCACAGGTGACACTCAAGCTGGCAGATCACCGCAGGCTGGGCTTTGGCACAGTGGGCAGCCCCTTAAATAGCTCTATAAGAGCTCAGGTGGCCACCCAGTTCCAGGGATTGCAGCAGGCCCCAAGCTATGACCCGCCCTTCGGTTCACACAATGAGGAACAGGTGCGAGCCAGAGCTTGGTGGCAAAAAGCCCTTGTTTATTAACTACACAGGTATTTATAACATACGAGAGGGGAGGATCATGGGCGGAGAGAGGGTCAGGATTGGTTGGGGGTGTTGGGGGATTCGCTGGAACCCCGTTACTGGGCAGGGTGCCAGGAGCGGCAGACTGCTCCTGGCCCCCACCTTTGGGTTCCAGCACCTTCTCCCTGGAGGCCTCTAGCACGTAGCTGGGTCCTCCGGGGTGTTGTGGGGGGGGGCCCC
>JAWLRI010001102.1:1171083-1252983 GCA_034781795.1 Crypturellus tataupa
ACCTCCCCAGCCACTGCAGGGTCTTTTGTGATACTGCAATTTTACCACATATCCATAGTCTCGCTCTGAGTACAGGACTGCTGAGTGGTCACCAAATAGGGATTCATGTCCTGATCTGGTCTAGTTCTGTTCTTTATAATATCTGGAGCACGTTGAGCAGATTGATAGGGTTATGTTTTTATGTAGTCCTCAAACTCACAGGTATCACCAACCCCAGGTTCTGGTCAGCGACAATCACTGCAGACGCTTTGAGCTTGCTGACTGGCAACGTGGCAGCTTGAGTGATGCGGGGCATATGCTTAATTTGGCCAATTCAGCACCAGCATCTACTAAATTTATATGAGTTAGGAACGTTCTTCTGATCAAGGGTCAAAAGAAGGTATTACCAATGTGAATGACATGCCCCAACAATACAGTAAATGTGAGGTCTGGAATGGATCTTTAAAAATAGTCTTTGAACACTGTGGTGTCTCCAAATACCATGATTTTCCAGACTAATGTAAATGAATAAAATCTGGCTTTCAAAAGAAGCCTTCTATTAGCTGTTGATACTTGTGGCTTTTTTCTTCATAAAGGATTTGAAATGAAAGAGACTCTAGTATGAACATAATGAAATTACAAATATTATGGTGTGTTCATTGCCTGTGTTGCAGTTTGTTAACTCCCCATGTTGCTCTTCACTGTATGCTGTAGAGAACATAATTGAACTTAAGCAGAATGTTTTGTAAGCTATTTTATACTGACCTTTACATGTTTTAGTTAATGTTACGGTATATTGTGAAAAAATGCAGAGTATTTCATTATATGTTAAAGGAGAAGGTGAAATGCATAAAGAATATTCTAAATGTGAAATATATAAAATTTTCGCCTTGCTTTTTGAGAACAAAAGACTTTGTGACAATGAAGCTAACACTGCCATTTTAAGAAATATGGGCTTACAGTGGTTGATTTTTAGAGGAAAGGACTCAACTGGCATCTGTGTTACTGAACAAGAAACTTGACTGAGCTCCATGTTGCCAAAAGCATTTTTTTTCACGTTCACTGTGGTCTCTCTGACATCTGCTGAAATGCTCATGGGCAGGAAGCAACTGCTCTGTGATTCCCTCCAAATTTCTGGAAGATGTCAAGACTAAATTTGTGATGCAGGTGCCTACCAGGGGGTGAATCAGGACTTGTGCAACTGGTGTGGTTTTCACTACAACAAAGATATAGTTGGGGATGTGACAGTCATTAATAGTCTTGCCAGTACTGGCCTTGAAGTAGTAGAGTTGAGCCTCTGAGGGGTAATGAGGAAGGCGAGCAGCGGAATATGGATCCTGGCTTTAAAAACAGGAAGCTTTATCTTATTGAGGAAATTGAGTGGGATCTCAGAGGCAGGCAGCTCAGAAAAGTAAAGGAATTTGAGGAAGCTGGTAAGTCTTCAAGAACAACCTCCTCCAACAAAACTGGTAGAGCTGCCCATATTCACAACCAGGAATTCAGAGCTTGAGGTCATCCATCTCTATGCTAAGTCCCCCACTAAAACTAGTCTGTGATTCAGACTGGTTATTAAAACAAGTCTTTGTTCACTTTCTTACCCTGTTTGGCTGATTTTATGTTTACAGGCCTCTTCTCCAATGTTGATCCACCAGTTCTCAACCAGCCAGCAGTCCATCCCATACATGTTCCACACATCTGAGATGCTTCTTCCCAGAGAGGGCAGTTCCCTGCCACACACATCTTGACTGTCTTTCCTGAAGAGCTTGTATCTGTCCGTCACAGAGCCCCCGTTATGCAAATCGTCCCACAAAGTATCAGTTACCACAAGGACCTTTCACTTATTTTACCACGCTCTGAATTCCTGTGCATGCTCTAGAAGTAGGCCTCATTTTGTGTGGTTTCATTATTCCTGTGGTCTCTCTTCCACCCTGCACCCTCTCTACTCTTGTCTACTGGTCCTTCACTTAAATACTGCTTTTACTTTCACAACCCTGACCTAAATTAGGCCTCTTCTCACAAGGTAAGACAGCCCATTGGCAAAGATTGGCCGACTCCAGCACAGAAGCTCTGAACTGAAGCTGTGGATCTAGTATTACGGGCAGGTGCACCAGCTTGCACTGAGGAGTGGTTTTGTTCCTGAGCTACGGAAATGACCTGAGGAACAACGTCCCGGTACCGGCACAACCCGTGGGGCTTCACCGCGCCCTCAGTGGGTACACCACCCCGCAATCCGTGGGGCTTCACCGCACCCGCTGCCACACACCACCCCGCGGTTGCGATCCGCGAGGCTTCACCATGCTTTTGCACACCACCCCACAAATTGCTCCCCCCGCAGGAGCCGCTTGCGTAGGCCCCTTCTACCCCGGGGGCCCCAGGCTGCGGGATCTTTTTGCCCGGGCACCGGTATGCTGACCACCCTCCACCCTCAGGGGAAACGAGGCATCCCCCCCTTTTACCACGACCTCGGTTCTCTGCAGGAGCAGTGGATGCAGGGGAGAAGGCAGCTGCCACTCCGATTCTGCCTCAGTGCCAGGGAAGATCGGTGAGTAGGCCTCTCCGAGGGGCGTGTTCCCCTACGCCACCTTAAGTTACCACACAGCAGTCCAGGACAGCGTAGCCGTTTATTGAGGGAGAACACAAACTTTTAAAAGGTAGGTTGTGGGAGGAGTGGGGGTCTGATTGGCTGTATGTTAATCAGGGAGCTGCTGATTGGCCAAGTCCCGTTACTGGGTGGGCAGATGGTTTGGGCAGACTGCTCTGGCCCCCTCCTCTGGGCTTCTAGAACCTTCCAGAGGACCCCCCTGTACAAACCCCAGGTGCGCATGCCCAGTCCCGGTTCACATGAGGGGCACCTATGATCTTAATAAGGTGCCTCAAAGCCACCAATTCAAATCCCTACAGTAAGACAGCCCATTGGCAAAGATTGGCTGACTCCAGCACAGAAGCTCTGAACTGAAGCTGTGGATCTAATATTACAGGCAGGTGCACCAGCTCGCACTGAGGAGTGCTTTTGTTCCTGAGCTACTGAAGTGACCTGAGGAACAAGATGAAATTGGCCCTTGATCCTTCATGGGAAATTTTTTTTTTTTTTTTTTTTTTCTATCTTGGCCGGGGTTCATTGTCATGGCAAAAGTGAAATGTCTGGATTGCTTCTTAGTGAGGATGTTTGCTCTGTCCCTGGATCTTAGCCTTCTTGATTTTGCTACGTCTAAATGGTCCTGGTTTGGGTACATAAACTTGCGTGGCACTACCGAGTTTTTGTGCAAGTTCTCCATGACCTTTGGAAGAAGAGGGTATGTTGGCACTTCAGGTATACCTAGGCAGGCTCACACAGCTTTTCTGGATAGGGTAGTAGCAGATCTGACCAGCTTTTTTGGTGGGCTGGTGTGCTCTTCACTTAAGAAAATAAAAAAGTATTGTACATAGCTATAATTTTACCCCGCAATTTAAGTCTCCTTTCTTTGTGTTGCGTAGTATAATGGATTGATCTTTGCATTTCTACGTTTTAGAGATACAGTTTTCTTTCCTTTGTGATTCGTTTTAGTTATTCACATGAATAATTGCTTTTCCTTTTTTCTCCACATTTTCTAAACTAAATAATTTCATGCGGCTGTTCTTGAAATGCTACGTTTTAAGCATTAAATTAACCTTGGGTGTGAGACATAGATTAGCAACACTGTGCTAAGAAAGGATTTCTATTAAATAAGTGACAGATTCTTTTAAAGCAGTGCTTAAGCTCTTCAAGCCTGTGACACCCACTTCAATTTATAGAATTTGGGTTCTGAGCAAAAATGATGCATTTAGCTTGAGTGTGCCTCATTAGTGGAGGTATTTATTAAAAATCATTTCAGTGCTGCAATCATATGTTCTGTTTAAAAGTGTAGCGTAATTGGTGTTTCTGTATACTATTTTAGAGTTTCTTTGAACAAGAACATAGGAAATTACTGCTGATAAGTAGGAAAAGTATTGAAATACACAGTAGGAAGGAGCATTACACAAGGAAACTGGAAGGGTTGCTGCTTCTGAAGTGTGCACAAGGTTAAAGACACTCAGTACATGCCCGTACCTTAGATAATGTGCAGTAGTGGGAGCAGATCTGTGGAGCAATGCAGCTGGCATTCATCATCTGACATTTGTTCTGTTTTCTCAGGGTATAAAAGTCGAGGTCTGCACTTAAGGCTCATTTAACTCTACCAAACCATGGGTACCCAACACAAAACGTGTCTCCTGCCTGGACCCCAGCCTTGTTCCTATTCTTGACTCTGCCACTGAAGAGTTAACTGCTAATGATCACAGGATCACAGAATGATTGAGGTTGGAAGGGACCTCTAGAGATCATCTGCTCCAACCCCCCTGCTCTAGCAGGGATACCCAGAGCACGGGGCACAGGGTGGCATCCAGACAGGGTTTGGAAGTTGACATGAAAATCTTTCCTGAGCTTTAACAGCCACTTCTATCTATCTCAGACTATCTTTCTAGATGTGTTACTTCCTGTTTAGCAGAATTTTTCTGCCTTTTTTTTTTTTTATTTATTTTGAAATTCTTGGAGCTCCTTGTCACTGATCTTGTCATTTTTCTACCTATAAAAGCTACGTGTCATCTGCAGACTTGGAGAGGGCTCAGTGTACACCCTTTTCCAAGACATAAGTGAAGGTGTTGAATAATACTATTTCCAGCACTGATCCCCAAGCAACTCTATTTTAATTTCTCCGCATTCTGAAAAATTACTGTTAAGCTCTCTCTGCTGGTCAGAGGACAGGAAACATTCAGTCCTAGAACATGACCCTATTTCCAACCCCAAGGCAACATAGTTTAGTAAGGAGGAATTATATCAGAATACAAATTCATCATTTCTCCTGGATTTCTTTTACCCAGATACTGATTGACAGTCTCATGTAAGTCCATCAGCACAGTGAGACTGGATTTTCCTTTTTAAAAACAGTGCTAATTCTTCTCAAACAGGCCATATTTGTGCATGTGCTCATAATTTTATTCTTTATTATCTGCTGTCACGTTGCCAAAGAACTGTCTTGCAAGCCCATAATTCACAGATATATTCATATATTCTAGACTCCTTCTTGTGTGTTAACAGCACTGCGGGCTCTGGCACCACAGCTGTTTGCAAGGGTGCAGAGCACGTCTTTGCCAGCAGCCCTTTGGTTTCACATTTGGAAAAAAAAATGCTATGCGGTTAGCATTAACTTATTTATATGATCTGATACTCCTTGTGTATCGAAATCGAACCATTATGAATAATGCTGTGGATATATAAATTGTCCCAAGATCTTCAATAACAGTGTTGTTTGTCCCTTAGTACTCTTTAACACCTCCCTCACAAAGCAGCCTTGTTGAATCCGCAGCTACTTGGCTGCCTTTACTACTCTTACTCTTACTACTTTTAGAGGACTTTTTACTGTGAACTTGAGTATCCCTTACACTGGGCTATTCAAACTCATTTCTAGCCTCTTAATTTCTTGTGTTCATCTGACCTGCCATGTGTTATGACTTTGCATGTGGGCTCTTTAAGTTGCAACATTTTCTATCTGACATCTTCCCTATGGGACCAAGTAGAAATTAATTGAGTTATTTTTTTTCTTCTTTTTTTTTTTTTAATTATGCTTTACCTGGACTTTGAATTCAGGATTCTGTGTAGCTTTTAGGTTGCCTGCAGGCTTTTTGGGCTCTTTTATTCTTTTTTTTTCTTTTCTTTTTTTTTCCAATAGCTTTGCTTTTACATTCTTCCTTTCACCATTTTTATCAAACTCTTTTCTCTAGTAACCTAATTGTGCTGTGATCACTGCTATGGAAGAGCACTCCCAGTGATTCCTCTTAAACTGACTCCTGAGCATCACTTGAAACTAAATCCAAAATAGCATCTTTCATGTAACTTCCAGTATAGGATCTTCTAGGATTTTTATCTCTTTAGCTCATCCTGATGAATTACTCTATCTATAGGTAATTGAACTATTACCACAGTCTCAAATTTGCAGTTTCTGTACTCAGCATTTCCTCGTCAGAGCTGTTTTCACGATGAGTGTCAGGAGTTGGAGGTCAAGAAGCCTTGCTTCTATGTTGCTATAACATCTCATACTGTTACACTATACACTTACACAATTCTTTCAGAAGGAGCAGAACTCAGCCACCCATACCTGGCTGTGCCATTCTTGTAAAGTTGATAGTATAGCAGTGTTATATCCCACTGATTGGAAAATTAAATATTAGGGTGGTTATTAGACATCAAGCATTTAAGTTACCTCTTTGCATCATAGGTCTTTAAATACAGTGGTTTGACCAGAACACACACCACAGTGCTAGTTATGGCCTCAGGAATGGGAACCTGGGGGCAACCTGAGAGCAACCCCGTCCTTCCTCAGAAACTCCATTTAGGTCAGGGCCTCCCCGCATTCCTGGGCAGTGCCTCTGGGCTGGTGTCTGGGTTATTGGGTTGGTCTGTATTTGCACACCTTGGCCTCTGGATACCTAGAGGTGTCAGTCAAGAGGTTAGGCAGGAGCCTGCTCCATCATCTCCATGTAAGCAAGTGAATCTCTGCTACTTAGAGGACATATGGTCTAAGATGATGCTTTTGTTTAGCAAAGCTGTCTGTATGAGTGTGTGAGATAAAAATAACTGAAAGAACAGTAAAAGATATTTTAGAAAGCCTTATAAGGAGATGTTAAATTCTGATCCTTAAAAGATGTTGCACTTTTTTGTTGTTTGTTTTCACACAGAATCACAGAATGGTTGAGGTTGGAATAGACCTCTAGAGATCATCTGGTCTCTGCTCAAGCAGGGACACCCAGAGCACCTTTTGTTTTGCTTTGTTTTCTGCTCAGGGCAACCTCTATAAGTCACTGCTGCTAAAATTACACTATCAAAACCTGCACTAAAATTGCACTCATCAGAAAAAAAAACATCCTGAAATAGCAGCCCAGGGAGACTTCACCTTCAAGGCAGCTTTATGCTGTTTCATTGCCTGAAATCAGGAGAATCTGCCTCATCCACAGGTAGAGTCTACTTATAGTGTATGAATTGTTTAAAAAAGTATATTAAATCACAAGATCCATTTTAATAACTGTTGTTGCAAATTGTTTGCATTACTCAATAGCCATTGGGCTAAATTTTTCCTAAAAGCTTTATGATGTGAGATGGAAAAGCTGTTTCACTTTGTAAAAAAAAAGGAAAACTAATACTGTACTTTTTTTCCAGAATTTCGGACTGGTCATCAGTTTCAGGTGGATTTAGGAACAAAGTATGGGGCTACAAAAAACTTTGTTTCTGTCTTCCCTGGTAGCCTTGGCTCTTTCCCTAGAGGTCTGTGCAGTTTTGCATGTTTCAGAGTTAGAAACACGCAAAGAGCCAATATCCACTGAGATGCCAGATGCAGTTTGAAATACAGTAACGTAAATCCTGTATAACTCCTAAAGAACGAGGAATGGGGTTGTTTCATTCTGTTTCTATTTTTTGTCTTGCTTCTCTGAAAGGAGTTTTAGTTTAACAGGAACATCAGCTGTTGTAGAAAAGTTATGAAACATAGGTCAGAATTAAATTTCATAGAAACATACTAAATAAAGCAAATAATATGTACTCTTCTACCACTGAGTTTTATAATTGCATCTGAATCCATAGAGACTAGGCAGCTGTGTAATTTCTGATATCATCTAATGTTTTCTGTAGGAATCTGATGGATGTCTTGTTCTTCATCACCCCTATTGCTGTCAGGCTGCAGGAGACCTTGAAGCATACTTTACTGTTAACTATCTGTGAGTGTAATTGCATATGTACCTTCTGGGTACAGTGCAGCCATTTACTCCCTAATATCAGTTTGTCATGCTCCTAGGAATATTGCACTTTAGATAGTTAAGAACTAATTTAGTTAAGATCGCTGGGACTATTTGCTAAAGCAAGGTGTTAAGCAGCAGGAGTAAGATACAGTAATCTTGCCTTAATTTCTGGAAAATAACTGAAGACAAATCCTCTTCATTAGCCTGTTGGAAGTATGCAAGCAATACGACTTAACAGCAGGGCTGTGCTTATATTCATGTAGCTGATAACACTAGGCTCTGCTCTTCATTCTTGCACAACTATCACACAGGAGCTGATAGCCTATTTTTCATGTTTTCTCCACTTTTTATTTCATCACGTCCTACTGGAAAGCTGTCCTGGTGTCTGACAAGACTCATACAGAACATCATTGTTTTACGACAATTTATCAAGTAAGAGAAGAGAGAGAGAGATAGTGCAGAGGCCATGGATGGATGCACTTCACATCAGCTGACCTTGCTTCACCACAGTTTATTTTAGATTACTATATTTTAGCCAAACATTGTTTTCTTTCCTTTTTCGATATGCATTCTTTGTTTGCGGGAGCAATTGTGTGACCATAGAAGTACTCGTAAGCCCATACTGCCATGGAAACGAGCTCCATTGGCTTGACACTGCAGCAATTTAGATGGTTTGTTTGGGATCCTGAAAGCTTGGAGCTCTTGCAATGGGTTTGTGAGCTCCTTTTATCAAGTGCATTACACTAAAGTATTGCCCATTTTCCTTGGTTCTGCGAATAACACATATAAAGATAGTAATTCATCTGATGCACCTGTGGGTTTATTCATCTGGGGTGCTGCGGCATTCCCAGTGAGCACATCTTTCCTACTGCTTAGAAAGCATGTCTACCTTTCGTAAAAACTGTTGCTACTTGCCTGCTTAGAAAGACTTTGGTAATGACCACTTGTCACTGCTGAGTCCGCCTGGGACCCCAAAACCCAGCCATCCTGCACAGCATTTATCTGTGTGGCCAAAAGGAGCAGCCATCGCTTCTCTTAGGAGTTCGTGCTCAGTGCCACAAGCAGTTCCTGCTTGTTTTGTTTTACAAAGGGATCCCAGTAAGTGGTAGTTGTGTCCTGCCAGAAACCTGACCTTTAACAATGTTTTATAGCAGCTTCTGAATTCACTGGTGTAAGAACCTGAAGATAAGAGCACTTTGGATGCAAGGGTTAAAATACTTTAACAGCAACCTTATATAGGCAGGTGGAAGGTTATAATGTTTTCTTAAGGTCAAGGTAAGCATCATCCACCAAAATGTTTTTTTAACCAGGAATTGCAGCCACAGGTTGAGGTCAGGCTTCGGCATAGGTCTGTCCATGACATAGTTCAAGCTTGAAGGCTCAAGATCAAGCTTAAATGGAGCTTCTAGGTGCCTGGGCAGAAAATGCTGGTGGAGGCCTGAAGGGAGGCTGGCCAGGGCATTAATGTCCCTTGGTGCATTTAGGATCCTATTGACTTGCATTAAAATATTTTCCTTATTGCACTCCAGAAATCCCCTTGGTCTGTGGTGGCTTGTCATGGTGCCCTACCAGCAAATTGCAGAGGAGTTAAAATTCCTCATGACACCAGGGGTCTACAGCTGCTTGGTTTTCCCTGATTGTCCCTTTATCCATCTAGTTCCCCAGGTAACAAGCATGGGAAGAACCACGTCTCCAGATCACACCTGGACCATGGGACTGATCCAGCTCTGGGACAGCCCTGGAAGAGCCAGGAGAGTGTCTGATCTTCTGAACAGGTTAATTGTGTCCTACCCTGTGTTGTGCCACTGTGCTCCTCTGTGCTTGTAGATTTTATCAGTCACCTAACAAGTGCTACCTGTCACTCCTAACAAGTGGTATGTGTCACTTTTTTTTCCCCACAATGTTCTGCATGAAAAAGCTTCAGAGAAGTTTTTGTCTCCTGATTTATCTCCAGTAATAGCAACGTGAGCACGTGGAAAAGCAAGAGCATGTTTTGTCATTTAAATAATCATGGGAGCTATTGTCAGAAAAATAATTAACTCAGGAACAGTTCTAAACAGCCTCAGGAAAAAAAAAATGAAAAATGCAGTAATCTCAGAATACATTTACAGAAAAAAATGCATACTTGGACTGTAATGTCACTTTTCAGAACTTTTTTTTTGTATTTTTCCTCCTTTAAACTTTTTTTTTTTTTAAGATACAGCATGTACTTAATGCAATGAATCAGAAGAATACAGATATTTCATATTTCTGTACATAGCACTGATATGACAATGAATTGTTGCCTTACCTTTTTTTTTTTTTTTTTTGTCAACTTCAGGAGGAGATTTTGAGGAAGAGATGATGAGAAAAGGACAACTAAAAGGCCTTGCCTTAGCAGCCTTTCAGAGACTTTTAAAGCTGTGAAGAATAAATGTGAAGTGATACGTGGTCATTGGAGAACAACACACTCTATGGCTCTAAACTCGGGTTTTCTTCTCCTAAAATGTGCACCTAGCTTATGACTACTAAGGAGCTGGGCCATGGACATCACACTTACTGTTTCTTCCTCAGCACAAAGTTTCCTATCCATCCTCGAGAAGCTTCTCCTGGTGGAGTTTGCAATGGTGAGATGTCTCCTTGCTTGAAGTGACACAGATGCCACCCCACTGCTCATGATATTTGCCCTCCTTCTGGTGGTAGGCATCGCAAAGAGGGCCTCTTTGCCAAGTTTACATGTGATGTAAATTGTTTTGTCAAAAAAATGCCCGTCTTTTTCCACTATAGTGCACCATCATTAATAACATAAAATCTAATGCATTAAATGTGTTATTTAATTTAGAATTAAATGAAATAGGGACTGTATTAAATAAAATAGAAAAAATAGGAAATTAAGGAGGAAGAACCAGAAAAAAATATACCTATGTCCAGGGTGTATTTATGTAAATGGAGTAGTTTTCAGAAAACCAGGTCATGAATGAATACTCCCTAAATCCCACATGAAATGCTTTAGATTTTTAGGTGTTGCTTTCTTTTCCCTGCCTTCCTGCTGTCTCACGTCTTAGGAAGCTGCAGAGAGAGATCTTAATTGTAGCAAGTTGCTATGGATTTTGCATGATAAATACTGCAAATGCTTATATTCCACAAAAGAAATGGTTGTTCATTGCTGTGACCTTAATTGGTGAATGAACTTAAAAACTCACATCCGTAAGAAGCACTTGATTATTTTAAATTCATTAGTAAATGGGGCATCCAAATGAGTAAATATTTCCTAAATACTAACACAAGAAATCTGATTTTCAGCAAGGAGGTTGTTACTTTAATATAAAATTACAAATTTACTTAGGAAAATCCTAAGTAAACATGAAGAATTTTTAGAGCTTTGCTGCACTGTTACTTTACAACACTAGAGTGTGCTCGTGACTCGTGATTTATTTTTTTCTGGATACTTGTTCTGAAAGCTGGTCCTCCTCATGCTCTCCTAGCCATAAATGAAAAAGAAACTTTAAACAAAATAATGTCTTTTACAGGGCATTTGCAGGAATTTTTATTTTTGGCTAAGTTAAATTGAAGAGAAGACTTAAATAATATCCTTAATTGTGAATTAATGAAGTTCTGAATTTCAGCACTGTTTATACAGATCCTCATCCACCTCTTAACACTGCCCATAACAGTCCTCGTAGTTCTGGAAGCCTTTTGACTATTTTTTTTTCTATTTCTTTTTTTTTTTTTTCCTCTGAGAGGAGCACAAGGTTTTTAGTGCAATATTAGAATTTTTATCATGCATTTTTTGAATGTTTTCACTGTCATAGAGGTCCCAACTATTCTAAATTTCCGTTTTGGTATTCAGCAGCATTTGGGTAAATGAACCACAAGCAGTGGTAGTATTTCCGGTTCTTGATTGGATGAGCAGTTCTGGCATGAATAACATCTTTGTGTGTACACAGATATAGCCTTTGGAGTCCCAAATATGCACCCATGAGATCTGGAAACTGATTTCTTATGAACATTTCTGCTAAAAAAGGAATGCTTGGATATTTGCTGAGAGCAAATGTAAAAGGCTTTGACCGTCCCAAACTCCTGTAGGAATTCAAACACACATTTGGTGCACTGTAATTCTGTCAGTCCCAGTCAAGCTTACACACTTGTCTGGCTTTTGTACTTGGATTGTGTCAAAATTAAGTTCACTGGGTACTGCAGAAACCCCACACAATTGAAAAATGATTAATCTTTAAAGAATAAGACTGGAAAGAGATTTGTAGGTATTCACGTGCATACGTGCAAATGTTAAGGGTAATCTTTTATGTCCTAATCCTAACCAATTCTGCAGTCCTCAGCATTGTCGCCATCAGACATGAAGTAAATGTGCTGTGTTTTTGCACACTCAAGCCTGGACTATGGCACCTCCCAGATATTCTTATTAAATATATTTGACTCAGACTAGGATCAGGGGATGCAGATCCTACTGCAGGGTTTGGAGTCCAAATTCTGGAGGCAATTCCACCCTGTGAAGCACTGACAGAACAGTATAATTTTGATTTCAGACAAGATTTATGCCATGTTCAGGTAGGCGGCTCTGCTGGTTATTTCAGAAGAAGGTGCAAGAAAGTCCGAAGTAGACAAGTCTGGCCTTTTCAGAACTGATTATATTCTTTCTTGCACAGCAATAGTTCTGACAGCAGTGAAAGAAAAGGAATTAGGGAAGAAATAAGGAATAGAAATTAGAGGAAGAAGGAAGTTAGTGCTCCTCTGTGTGTTGCAGGCATCAGACTGGATCATGTAGATGGTAGCAGAAGTGAGCCTTAGGAAGAGATGTTGAGTTTGCATTTTACCAAAGACCATTTTTAAAATCAGAATGAGAGAGAAAACCTGGTGATTCTGTAGCTTTCCATGACAGAGGCTTCACAGAGCTGAGCCACCACTGTGACACCTCAGAGCATGATACAGGGCACTTAGTAAGAGTTTTTTTATTGTTTGTGTATGTTCTCCAAGTTTAATCCTCTATTTATTAACACCTAAGCCCTTCTTATGTTTATGCATGAGCAACTATCTATTTACTCCAGCATGGGTGAGAGGCTGTAAGGCTGCAGTTGTTGCTAACCTCTCTTTGGATGTCAATTCTCTTGATGGCTCCGTTTGTCTGAGCTTTCAGTTTCCTCAAAGCTGATTTATTGAGGATCTCTTCTCATTACTTGAACGTGGTTTGGCAATAATGTCTAATTATGAGAGCTTGGGCTTTCCCCAACATTCATCCAGAGGTTTTGCTTGTGTTACAGGTTTGATCAGCAGAAACCTTCTTAGGAGTGGCATGGCTTTGGTGGAGTGGTGTAGGGATTCAATAACTGATTAAAACAAGAGCATTCAGCTGATATTTGGCTCAGTGAAATTCAGGAGCATGTGAGAGTTGAGATTCTTTAGAAAAAAAGCAAAGACAGAATTTTTCCTCCTCGGATAGCCTGTGATTTACAGTTAATCTAAAATTAAAATTTGTAGATGTTAAGAGCATTTACCTTTTATAATATCCAATTATTCTTTTGATTCTGATATCCTTTCTGTTTCTCACTCTTGCAGCAGACAGTCCCTGAACCTTGAATCTCTTGCAGAATTAGGAGGCATTTGAAATTTGGATGTAAAATGTCTTGTGCCTGGGGGCAGTTCCTACTTCATCTAATTTGAATGAGTCTTGACCTCGAGGTCTGTTCAACCCCCACAAAGGTATTGGACTTGCTGATTTGGGGAAATATTAAAATTTTGAGTGAGTGAAAGGAAAGGTAAAATTCCAGTCGAGATTGTATCCTGCTTTTCCAGCAGTCCTATCCTGCATTTATCATGCAGTTTCCATTCTGACTGAAGTCACGTCTTCTATATTTTAAGCTTGTTACAGATTACAAACGTCCATAAGGTAACTCTGAAACATTTGTGGCTGTGAAATATTCCTGTACTCCTTGTAGGATAATCACTCAAACCTTATCAAAAATACAGAAAATACAGGCAGTCTTATGTTCATGTGTTTTTGGAGCATCTAATTATAGACGTTAGAAAGAAACCAGTTAAAGTGGAGGACTATGGGGTTTTTATTTTGTTTGTTTTGCTTTTTATTTATTTATTTTTTGGCAGAGGCATAAAGCCAAAATCATAATTATGAGGTTGCACAGTTTGTTGCCTGTGTAGGCCTGCGGAGCAGATGGAGGGAGGTATAGGAGCTCTCTCGAGTAAGACTGGCGGGGAAGCAGTGCATCTGCTCTGCAAAAAGCGTGGACATATTGGAGTAGGAAAGGATGCTGGTGCAGAGCAAGGAGCGGTGCTGCTGTGCAGAGAAGCCTGTGGCAGGAGATCTCACTGTCAAAGACACCTCTTGGTGGTGTCAGGTGCTGTAGCTACAATTTGAACCCAAGCATAGATTAGTGTAGGGCTACTCTACCTTGTTTCTTCCCAGTTTTTTAAGCAATTCCATTTCACAACAGTAGCTTTGCCATATCTGTAGATATTTGCTGCCAAAGGATGGTTCTGTGGTCCCAGCACTAAAGAGGCACTAAAGAGGCACTGTTCATGTCCTTTCAGCTTGCCAGAGTGACCTGATCTTGCCTGAATCAACCTTGCATCCACTTTGCTTACCTTGTAAGAACTGTAGAGCGTTTCAGGGTGGAAGAGATCTCCAAAGGCCTCTAGCCCAGCCTTGGCACAAAGCAGGGTTCACTTCAAAGACAGAAAGTCAGATTGTGATGAAAATCCCCAAGGATGAAGATTCCTCTCTGGGCACCTGTCCCAGTATTGCCCAAGTCTCACATTTAGGGAAAAAAAAAAAAAAAACATTTTCTCGTGTCCTTTTGATATTTCCCATATTGCAACTTGTGTCCTTTGTCCTTTCAGTGTGAGTCTCAGAAGAAAGTCTGACTTCATATTTCACATACTCTTCTATCAGATAGGTGCAGGCAGTAATTTTATTCTCCACCCATCCTTCACTTTCTTTTCTCCTGGATGAACTAAAGCAGTACCCTCAGTCTCCCCTTGCACAACAGTGTAGTCATAAAAGGTTTGGGAAATAGAACCAATACTTTGAGGGCTGCCAAGTGTGGGGATTGTAGCTGCCAGGCAATTGTAAAATCATTAGCTTATGGCATTCCTCTCATTCCTCTTCCCTACTTCTTCCTTATCGCTGCCAGTAGAGTATCTTGATGGGCAATAATTGATTTAATGGATCGCTTGTTTTAGTTGTACTCTTTTAACAAGAATTGTTTCCCCATCCAGTGTTTGGGAAAAATTTCAGGCTCTATATGGACTTATGTATCAGTAGCATTCTGATTGCATCACTGTAATGCTGAATCATTTTTTCATTGTAAACACAAATAAGGATGACTTCTTCTGTAAGGTTTCTGCAGTAATGGTTTAAAAATCCTTCTTTTATCAAACATTGCTCAAAATGAACTTTCTTAGCTGGTGCACTTGGAACACAAAAGGAAGATAAATGTAGCCAAAATAAGATCCATATATTCATGGATGTTTTTGAATTTTGATCCAACTGCAATCAGACTATCTAATGGAGCAGATTTTATCTGGATGCCTATAACCCTTGGCCTAATTCATCTAAACACCAAATAACAGAGAGTGGAATTTTCCTACCTTTTATTTTAAATGTTCTAAATCAGATAATTACTTAGCGGCCTGACAGATTTACAAGAGAAGTTGCCTAATTTTATGATCCAGCACCACTGAAAACAAAAATTACTTGATCTAAATCATGCTTTGAAAAGGAAAGTCTTGTTGAATGCATGTGACAGTTGAGAAACACAGCAGCAAAAGTCCATATAGTCACTGGGGAAGCCACTTCCGGATCTGGCCAAGCCAGCACAGAGGAGCTGGAGCTGCGTGAAACATGAACCCCCTTGGCATTTACAGTGGGAAGGGAGGGAAGAGTGTCTTGGGAGATACACGAGAGGGTCCTGACTCTTCCTAATTTTACAGTGTCATAATAGCGGTTGTAAATTAACCAACATTTTTTTGGTCTACCCATCCCTTCACAGGGAACCTCACGTGCAAGTTGGAAGTTTTCCTACGTGTGGGATTTCAGCGCCTTTCATTGATACTAAGTCAGAATCATGTCCAACTAAATTTTCTATTGTCTTACTAATCTAAAGGAAGACCTGTATATGTCAAAACAAGAAAAAAGGATATGATTCCAAGCAGAAATTCCTTCTGCCCTTCAGTGCTGCATACTGAGGCATACTCTCAGTATTGCTTTCAATGAATCAGAGGATTCTGAAGCCCGGGTGGTTTTAGCCTTGGGTGAGTGCTATCAGTTTTATTATTGTGTTTACACAGTTTCACAAATGCTTTTTCATGTGTTACAGTTGTTTGCAGAGATGAGATAGGCTCCCGCACATCCATTAAATTTGTACCAAATATTCCCTGTCCCTTCAGTGAGACAGAGCTGCCCGCACAGGAGCTTCTGCCCTGAAGCAAGATCATGCAGCAACTATGCAAGAGCTGCAGCTTCTGCAAAGTGATTCTGATAGACTGACAGCCACACAGGACAACAAGTAACTTACGGAACTAGCTGGATTTCTTCTTGTGATGGAGTTCATCTGATTTTGGAGCAGGTGCCAACCTTCTTGGTGGCTAAAACTAGTTTACCTTGCCAGGGGATAAAGAAGGGGGTATCTTGGGAGTGATTTTTCCCATTTCTTTCAGAGCAGAGTCTAAAATGAGGTCATGTTCTGGAGGCTCCCAGCTCATCATTTGCTAATGTGGGAGTCTAGAAAACTATCCTGGAGTTAATGGCCAGATTCACACCTTAGCTAAACATATGGCGCTTAATATCCACCGTAGGAGGAATAAAAGTCCAATTCAGTTATTTCTTGGAACGTGCGTTCATTTTGCTTTACTTAACAAACTTGGTTCAACCTGCATAGTTATACAAACTCTGTATTTTCCACTGAAGGTTAAAGGGAGAATGTGAGGTGGATGCGAAACAACCAGTTTCCTGTGTTACTCAAAGCAGAGGTTGTCTTTATGTTGGGAGAATGATCAGTGCAACTCGCGATGACAAGAATATCAGAAGTACAAAGGTCTGCTGTATCTATTAACAACCACATCTTTTTTCTTTCTATATTGCTAGTGATTTCACAATGACAGCCTCCTGTAAAAGAGGCTTGGCTGGTTCTTCTTTTTTTTCTTCTTTTTACTTAATTCAGGTCTTTTTTTTTTTCTTTTTTTTTTGGCTGTCACTACAGAATAGTAGGTCTAACAGTTTTTACTCTGTAAAAAAAGACTGTGGAAACAAGGAAAGCTTAGCTCTGTTTTGGTCCACAAAGATGAGGAGAACTGAGAAACAGAGAGCTCTATCTTTTTGGAGAAAAGCAAAAAAAAGATGAGCAGAAATTATCAGCTTTGATTTAACCATTCAGATTTCCTAACTCACATTTCTAGCTGGTATTGTTCTGATACGGAGTGCTGAAATATCCAGAAATCAAGATCTTAGCATTGCTGATTTATTTAATGCTTCTTCCTGTTGCAATTTCCTTGTTGAAACAGTCTTTTTTTTTTTTTTTTTAGTACCAATCTTTCCACTGCAAATTGCTATGGCAATAGAAATCAGACACAAAAACAAGCCTCCCATGCATGTGAAGGTTTATTTACTCACATTAATTTGACTGCATACTTTCTCATGAATATTTTTGGGGAGATTGGGTTTCAGAACAGAATGATCTGCAAAAAATGCGTTTAATAGGAAAAAAACATGGACGACAAAATGACAGCTCCTCGATGCCCAGATCTCCTGGGGAAGTGACTTAAAGAAAGTAGATGTTCTGCATGCCTTAGAAAACAAGGATCCTGCCAGTGACAGCCAGCTACGCAATCCCTCTTGAACTCATTTATTGCTTTTGAAAATGCAGATTGCTTCAAACACTGCTCTACGTGGACTCCCAACTCTTGTTTTCCTGGGTCTGTGGTTGCCAGTTAATTCCCATGCCCTTTATGGGAGTGAACTGATTAATTCCTTTTCCTTCTGGAGGGAAACTTTGGCCTGGTTCACTCCAGGAGTTGTGTGGAGCTCAGGGATGAGACAGCGCTGGACGTGGTTCCTCCTGCCCTGCAGTGCTACCGTGGAGAGCTCTGCGCTTTCACCCATGCAGCATTTCTTCTCCCTGTTATATCTTGGAAACATTGGATGGGCATAGACATGGACATTGTGAGTGATCAGAAGAAGTTTACTGCAAGGAGATTCGTCTTAACAGCCCCAGCGTTGGTGACAAACGCTCCTGCAGTGAACCAAGATGGTCTGCAAGAACTGCTCCAGCAGCTCTGCCTGCATTGAGCAAAATAGAGGTAGTCACCAAGTAACAACGAGAAAAAAAAAAAAAGAAGTGAAGCCACCGTTTGGTGCATTCAAACTTCTTAAAGTGCAGCTTGTTTAAAGGGCAGGTTGTTGCTTTATATAAATTCTGTGCAGCTGCTAAAATGGTAGTGTTTTAAAATTCGCTACTTTATTTTAGATGTGCATCCTGAGCCCTACATTAAGCCTTTTAGACCTCTTGTCTGAACAGCAACACTAAATCACAAGCAGAGGCTTCTGCTTCCGTAAATTGTCTTAACAGAATTGTACTTAACATGTGTAAGTGTAAACATACCTTAAGAAAATAAATAGAACTAAATGTGGTAGAGCAACTTCTCTCAAGTTCTATTTCTCTCTAAATACACCATGTAATTTATCATTATTTTATTAATGAACTCGTAACTCAGCAAGTGATTTTTCATATCATCTTTTAATTAAAGCTGATTTGTGTCTCCATGGAAACTCCTAGCATAAGCTACCATTGTCATAAGTCCATAAACAACCATAAAAATTTAAAGCTTGTGAACAGACCCATAATTGCAGGACATTTTTTAATATTTTATTTTTAACAACTTAATAGGCCACATTTGTTGAATTTCCCTATTTACAAGGTGATCTGTCAGAATCTCTGATTCTGACCAAGCATCTCAAAAATTCAATCTGAGCCTAAACTGTTGGAGTTTATGGCCCAATCACTACAGCAATGATGACAGGGCATATGTTTGATTGGAAAGGGAATTTATGCCATAACTATATGCAGTTTGGAAAAAAGAAGGGAACAGTTCTGTGTGTTATTTTTACAGAGACTTTGCTGCTGCAAAAACGTCTCCTGGGAGGTGCTCTGTGAGGTTTGAAGATGGACAGGGAGCAGAGGGAACAGCCGTTTCTGAAGCGCAGTAGAAAACTAAATGACCCCTCCATCCAAAATTAGATATTCCCATCAAAATAATATAGTAGATCTAAATGGCAGCATCAGAAGCACATCACTGAGCTGTTGTAAAACTCCAGCCTTAGAGAAGACTTTTAAATGTGCTTGGATCTTACACATTACACCATCTACTTGGGCGCAGTGGTGATTACCACAACACAACGTTTATGCAAGTCCGTGCTCAAATTTCTTCCACATTAGCATAGCTGGAGACACTGCTGTTTCATGGAACAGCTGGGTCACTGATAAATGCCTAATGGTCTCCTGAAATATTACTCCAATCTAGCAATGGGAATTTATCAAATATAAACTAATGACAGGGGCCATCTGGTGCAAAGACCACAAGAAAAGGAAATATGTGGAGTGGGGAGAAGAGCTATACACATTCATGGCAACAGATTTCCTTCCTCAGGATCACTGGAGCTGGGTGAGCTCTGGAGGGGACAGTCTGTTGGCCATTTTTCTGGGTTTGCCACCTTTTTTAAAGATGTTTGTCCACAAGTATTGACTTGTCACGAATTGTTTGGCTGGCTTCTTGCCTTCTGAATTATTCACAGGTAGGTTAGCTGGATTCTTCTGACTCTCAAGCAATTGCATCAGGTATATATATAGCAACATATGCATACTGATAACTGTGTCATAGCCATGACCCAGTGCAGCCTTGTGACCTTCCCAGTCTCAGTTGTCCCTTACTGTATTGTCCCAGTATAAATGATGGACTTTATTCTGGATTTCCCTTCTTTGCCTTACTGAATGATGAAAAAAATAAAATAAAATAAAATAAAATAAAATAAAATAAAATAAAATAAGTATTGACCAATTTCTGGGAGAAAGAAAGATGAGAGGAGTTAAATCTGTGATGAAAAGTATGGTCATTTTTTCTGCTGTTTTCTAGGTCATTCGTCAGCTATTAACTGAAGTTGCTTGCTGAATTCTGAAATTATAATAAAGTATGACCAATTGATGGAAAGGTTTAGCTATGAGATCTTAATGTGTTGCGGAGATATGGTCCTAGGTCGCTCTTCGGATTATCTAGCATCTGCACTGCTAGGGTTCTGGCTGGGAGGTTTGTAACTATTTTGTAGGAGAGATGCAGCCAGGTGCCATTTTTCTGCTTTATTTTACCCCAGAAGTATAGTATTTCTGGCTCAGACTTATTTTGTGTCACTTTTTGTATTACAATGGCACTGCAATTTCTTTCCATTGCTTTTTATGCCACCACAATAAATTAACAGTATGTAGAAGATGGATAAACAATCACCGTTCCAGGAGAAAAGTTGATTTGGACATACCTGCCAGAGTCAGGTGTTTGGGGAGGAACTTGCTTCTTTTAGTGATATAAGTGATAATTTCTGCAACATTCTTTTGTATATGACTGAAATGCTTTCTATTAATTATTTTTTTGCCTTTCTGTTAATCTTCCCTAATAGGTTTATGTGATTTGGAGCATGATGTGGGAAAGACAGCTCGGATACCCTCAGTAATCCTGCAAGATTTGTGCAGATCAGTGGCAGAGGAGATTTAGCCCAAATCAATTGCTATCCTCAGCGCTACTGCAAGAGCACAACTGTGTCCAGCACTAGAGAGGTTTGTTACAAATACCCTGTCAGAAGAAGGGCTCTGGTGAGAGCTGAGCCTTGCTTGGAAGGGCATAACCTGGCCACAAACTCTAAAAAGTACACACAAAAAAGGAAAATATATAATAATTATATACATATATATAATATATATATACTTTTTGAGTTATATCTACTCAGCTAGTCTAATACTTGTAGTTTCTCAGGTTCCCTAGAAATGATCCAGGCAGATGCAGTGCAGCCTAATTGGAGGGCAATTCATTTAAAATAAGCAAAGAAAGAGCTGTGCCCAAGCTGTCAGTGCTGCAAATGCAGAGGGCTGTAGCTGGACAGAAATCAGCCTCTGTGTTGCAAGCTTTCTTTAGCTGCTTTTATAACTTAATGAATGAAATAGTGCAGTCACAGATCATGATTGTAAGTCTTTGAATAACAGCATGCCAAGCATACTATAACAGCAATTAAGACACAAAAGGTAATCAAAATGTGGATAATTACATCATGTGCAACTTGGCTTAGCTGTTCTCTGTAAGAGCCAGATAAAATTTCTTCTCCTATGAAGCGTTACTTTCTTGACTAGAAGGTCTAGACAAGTTTTATGCTTTTCCTCAAAGTGTTGCATTCTGGACTCTATAAGAAGTGATATCAGGGAGCAGTGGAGCTACATATGCAGATCATATGGTTGGTTGTGTTTTCCTCTGCCCCGTCGAGCAGAGAGGGTGTGATTCACCCACAGCACTAGTGCTGGGCACTGTTCTGAAGCTTGTGTGGTGAAACCTCCACTTTCAAATATTGTAATAGGGTCGGTCACTGGCAAATTTTGCTTGGGTTGAAGGTGGAAACTTCAGAAATTGTTTTCTGTCCTGTACCATGCCCTTCCCTTGGGTGATATATTTGCTGTGACTGATGTTCTGGCTTATATTGACCTTGACAGGTTAAAAGTAAACCACTTTCCACTTGCCACTGCAAATCCCAAAGTTGATCTTGCCCATAAAAGCCGTGTAAGCAACTGGTTTATTATCCAGATAACATGATAAAGGAATTTCTAGTAGAGTCCCTAGAGTTGACCACTGACTGCCATGGGGAAGGGAGGGAAGTACTTTATGACTTGTAGCTGCTTTGCAAGCCCTTATGCTACAGTGAGTGACAGTAGAGAATAACATCTAATTCCTGGCAATTGGCTGAGATTTAATCCCAGCAAATGCCATACCAGCAAGGGAGATGCTTGTCTTTTAAAAACATTTCCAGAACTGAGTCTATGGTTCCAAGTAACTACCTCTCTTTTTATTATTATTCTAACAGGCAGCTGCACATGCTTCGCATGTCAGAGGAAGATTGCTGAGTGTTCACACAAAGTGTTTTTATCCAGACCAGATGCTGGAGATGGTCACTAGAACTTTATATATATATAATAGATAATGCAATTATAATGGATATATATATAATAGATAATGCAATTGTAAGTAATACCGTGCAACAGTTACTCAAGTGCTGCTTCTCCCAAGCAATTGGAAGACAATCTAAAGGAACATGTAAAACAAAAGGAGAGAAATTAGAATGTTTAGGACTATCATCCCGTCTGTTTCACTCAAAATGAACAGATTTGCCAGATTCACTGTGGTGTAACCCTCAATAGCAAACTTTGCATTGCCAGGCTTTCCGTAAAGCCTTCCTTATCTTGGCCATTTTTCCAGTAGGATTTAACTGACTTGGAACTGTTAAGTGATCAGCTGAGAAAAGAGAATTACTTTTAATTAGGTATAATTGAATTTAGAAAGGATTGCTCCAGTGGTCAGAAATAAACCACTCCAATGAGAGCCGTTAATTTTTCCTCTTGTCTGACTCAGTTATCAGAATTGGACTTCCCCTCCCTGCCACATTTTTTTTTTTTTTTAGAATAATTGGGACTGGGACAGAGGAGAATTTCCAATTTCTGCCTTGTTGGGAAGCTCCAGGAGGGCCTGACACAGAAAACGGCTGCTGCCTCGGGAGCTGTATTCTCATTCTTGATGTGTTGTTGCTTGGTGTGAAAACTGCCCAGACTCCGAGCTGCCTGTCCCGTGGAGCTGACACTTGAATGTGGTGATCGCAATGGGAGTTGCAGAAGGTGAAAGCAAATACATTGGAAAGAATAAATAAAAGCAAGAGCAAAACAACTTCAGATGCAATAACCTAGATACAAAGCCTCTCTCCCTGAGACCTGCACTTATTTATCACCCTCTCAAACTGTGACATGGCCCAGTGGAGTAGAAATTGTAAGAAGATCAGGTTTAGCTAGAGGAACAATCTTCAAGTTGGCATGAGAAAGTCATATTGGGAGTTATTCTTCCTTACCCTTACTATGACTTCCCAGTGGAGGGAGAGAGGAAAAGGCAGATGCAAGAACAAAAATCTCTTAAGTGATGTTTGTACTAAGTTCCAGCTTTCTGGAGCAGAGCAGGATGGATATTGCACTGCCGCTTCCATGGAAGCTTAGACAAAATGTGGAAAGATGCTCCCAGCCCTGCTTAGGAGCTGCAAGGACCACTGGCTCCCAAAGAACAGCCGGGTGCTCTTCCTCGACCTCCATTTGCCAACCTGCCCCGGCACAGGGATGGTGCAGAAGAGCATCCGGTTAATCCAGCCTTGCAACCAGGAGCAGGAGCTCCTGACAGAGTTCAGAGGTTTTCCCATCTACCCCTAATTTAAACATAAGATCTGGTCGGGGGAAGACCACTTTCTGTTATGTGCCCCCTAGGAGGAAGGCAGGTTCATCTATGAATCTATGAATTACAGTGATGGTTTCTGCTCTTCCCTTCTCTTTTCACCCGGCCACTGATTTGACCCCGTTGACTTCAGTGGGTTATTCTTCCCCTTCTAAGGAAGAGATTTCCAGCTCAAAACTAGGGTATAATTCCTTAAAAAAAATAAACCTGGGTCATGCTTGTCTGTTACCTAGGAAATAACTGTTGGAAATGAAAGCACATCAGTCAGCTAACATTCAACATTCAGTCAAGGGAACCTCAATATAGGAGACTTAATGACATCAGGGAGAGAAGTGACTCTCTTTAGCTGCCAGCAGTAAATTGTTCCATTCCCAAGTGTGACATTTCTGTTTGTAAAACACATCTTTCTTGCACATTTTGTGTCTTGATCTAATGTGAGTAGCTGGAGATACAATAAATATTAAATACATTGTGATATTGGTTTAAAACAAAAGAATGCTTTAATTATCTTTATGTTGGGATCTGGTCAAGTGAGATATTGATATTGATCAAGTACACTTACCTCAATGCCATGTGGACCTTCGTTCCACAGTAGGGTTCCTACATTGCTTTTGAACAGATATAGAAAAGGAAATGACTGGATTTATATCCAGGGACAAATTAGATGTTCTTTTGCTGGGGACTTAAATTTAATTGTTTAAAGCATTCTTATCAGGGCAGAATTTTGGTATGATTTTGTGGAAATAGATTATTATATCTCAAATTTCAGTAAAATTTTGCAGCAAAACATGATACATCCCAGGTGCTGTTAAAAGAATGAAAAAGAAAAAAAAAAAAACTGTAATTTTTGCTAGGATGAATTGGTGGCCAATTTATGATCAAATTTCAAGCTGCCAAGAGACCAGTGACTGCAAAAAGGAGAGAGAATTACTGGTGTTGATTCCGTTGCAGTTCCCATTTATGAACAGAATTAGCACTGAATGAGTTATTCACCCTTCCTGTGCTATTCTCGTCCTTCTGAACTCCTCACAGCAGCAGTCGTTGGGTGGCCAGCTAGTCATTTCTGGAGCTGGCTTTTAGAGCAAGCTGCTGCTGGCTTGTCATGGGGGCCTGGTGTGATAATGTTGCTGAGAGTGACGGTTTGAACATCTTCTCATCGTATTGTGAAGACTTCAGGCTGTGGAAAGGGGCGAAAGAGGAGGTTTGCTGTCTGACTTGAGCAAAGCTGTTCTAAAAAGCAGAGGTAGAGGTTTATTTTGAGGACGAATAGCCTTCAGATGTGCTTTGAAGAAGGGCCAAAGAAACTTGGACGTTGTTAGATTTTTGGTGACTTTCTATGGAAGCCCCTTAATTGTTTTGCCCCTCAAGTCTTCTGGTGTAAAACGGGTATAACTGTCCCTTTCTCCCCCTACTTGGCTCTTTCCTACTTGGCAAAATTTTTGGCCAGATTGTTCTTCAAGCAGTGTTACAGCCCCATTGTAACTAGGACTGTCAACCCTTCCATAACAGAAATAAATTATATGAGGGATCCCTACAGCCTTCCCTAGAAATTGTATACATTTACAGGATACTTTAGATGGACTCTTCAGACCATGGTTGTCAGAACTAGCTTGGGTTTTATTTCTTTTCATTATTTGTTTTTGCTGTGACAGAATTTATTCCTTTTGTAAAAAAATAAGAGTTTTTTCAAGCCAGGTAACTGGGGAGTCAGTGTTGCCCAGCTATAGGCATAACTGCACTAAACAGTCACAGGACAAGTAATGACTGTTCCAGACAACATAATACGAGCCAGGAAGATGAAAGTTGTTAAGACCTTAGAAACTGAGATAAGAATCAGTGCATTGTCAATGGTTGTATATAGTTTTGCTGTAGTAGCAAGAATACTTCTTGCTACTATACTTTCCTGAGTATCAATAAGATACTGACTATATATGTATGTGTATATACATATGTGTGTGTGTGTAAGATGCTGCTCATTCTGTGGGAATGAATGTTCTTGTCCTTATTTCAAAATAATATGAATACAAGAACTCCCCTCAGCCCCTCCGAAAAAAGATAGACAGGGAAAAGACTAATCAGGAAGACACAAAGACAGGTTAGTTTTATCGGTGCTCCTACAAAAGTGCCCAGGTATAGAGGCATGAGACTAGTCAGATGGGGATCAGCTAGGCCCGGGTCATTCTTCCATGTGTCACAGGCTGCAGATACAAAATCAGGAGCTTTTGATGAAAAAAAAACAAACAAACAAACAAAAAAAAAAAAACAGAAGTTAAGCTTCCTCGTGATTAACAAACACCTGGAATATTGCAAATTGTGACCCTGTTGTACCGCACTTACACCTGGCTGGTGATGTTTACCAAGATCTCTAAAGAGCAGCTATTGGGATTGGGCAGAACTGATAGGCATCTGCCTAGAATAGCTCAGCTCTTATCCGTTAGACATGTTATCCTCCTGGCTAACACTTCTTCTCTGTTGGGAAGGAACAAACCTACACCTCATATTTGAGTACATTTGCATGATCACACTTCAGTTAACAGTATTTTGGGGTCATCTTGAGTCCTTAATCTTAATTCTGTGCACTAATTGCAGCCCATGTACACCTTCAGGTGATTCCTCACAATGTGATATTTGTCAGATGTAGTCTCTTGAATGTGCATTCTTCTTTTACTAGCACATGTACTCTCTTTCATTTCTCTCACCTGTTTCTCTCTTTAAAAAATAATACTGTGCACTTAACCAAAAGCATACACAAGTTGGAGTTCATGAACTCAAATTTGTACAGAAAATAGGAAGGAAGGTTAAGAAAGGGATCTGGATGATGATAATGTTGAAGAAGTTGCTAGAGTGAAATTTGGGAAACTGAACTTAATTCTTGATCTCTTGTTTTCAGCAATAAGCATAGAGAAATCTCTGTATTTTACATTCCTTGCTCTTCGTAGTGATAGAAACAGCACTTGCTTTCTTTCACTCAGTCTGTCTTGTCTAATCCACTTTCATCTTTGTAACATATTGCCCAGTTTCTGCTGGACCCCTGACTCAGCTGTGATGTTTAATCATAAAATCACTATATAATTTTGGTTGGAAGAGATCTCTGGAGGTCTGTATTCCCACCTGCTACTCAGAGCACGGACAACTTTTATGTCAGAATAGATTGCTCAGGGTTTCAGGTGAGTTCTTCCCAAAGAAGTCTGTATATTACCAGAGTCTCCTTTTGCCATTGGAAACTTGATCAATAGTTTAAGATGCCAATTCTAAGATGTCTGAAATGAGGTGAATTGAATCTCTACATTCATCTCTAAGGGAATAATTGGTGTTGTGCTGGGTTCAGCTCCTTGATAACTTGGGTGTTTCTGTGGATACGCACCATTTAGCACAAAACCAAAATGCAATCAAATTTCAAAAGTAAAATCTCCCTGCTGCTATGTGACACATGGTGAAAATGCCTGGCTGTACCCAGAAAACCTGGATATTTCTGCATGAGAAAGCAAGGGGGATTAGCAGACAGGAGGAAATTGTTTCTACCTCCAGGTAAGGCCAGTTTTAAAACATCTTGAGGAAAAGGTTGTGTGAGTTTTGTTTCCCTCTCACTTACTTGACTTTTTCTGTGTATTTCTCATCACTCTGAAGTCCTGAACCACTTTTTTTTTTTTTTTTTTTTTACCTTTGTCCCCCTTTTTTTATTTTTTTTTTATTTATTTATTTTTATTTTAATGTCTTCCTTTTTTTTTTAATTATGGTTCATTCTGGCTCAAACAACCCTTTTAACTTATTGTAGCTTCTGCTGGTTGTGGCATCTGCTTGATGCCATGAGTGACAGATGAGTCAAAGATGTACTTTGAGGGTTAAGCGTTATGGTAGAGCTTCAAAACAAGGTGTGCGATGGAGAGACAAGGAGAGGGCAAATAGACAGATTTGAGAAGGCAAAACTTGCCAGACCAAGTAAGCCCTTTATATCAATTCTGGTATTTTAAGAAGAAAAATGCTTGGAAACCAACTGGAAACAATAACGGCTGAGCTCTGGCAGAAGCTGGTTAATAAGATCATTGTTTCTCCTGCTGCTTGCCTCATGGTGCTTTGACTAACTGCAGAACCATATGAGTGATCAGCATCGACATGGAAAGAAGTCAAGATGTGAAGACCAGCAGATCATAGCAGACTGTCATGAGTTACAATGAATTTTTGTCCGCTCACATCACCCAGGAGAGCTGCTCTGTCACTTAGGAGCCCTATTCCCAAACCATGGGTGTGCAGACTTTCTTGCTTGGACAGAGCTGTTCCCTGTGAGAGTTCCTATCACTGGTTTAAGGGGATTGTAGCCTCATGCATCATTTTTAAATCTGAAGCTATTGAGAGAGAAAATTTTCAAAAGTGCCTGAGAATTTTCAGAGGTGTTTTAGTGCTCATACCTTTCTGAAAGCTGAGTTTGGTTTCCAATCACTTGAATACTCTGGAAATTTCACCTCAATTTGTGCTTTAAAAGTGAAAAATTCCAATCTCAAACACTTCCATATTCCAAGGTTTTCATTCTTGCCGGCAGCTAACATGAGAATGAGCTCCCATGGATTTGACTGGAGCTGGATTCATCCCTTTTCGAAATCCCGATCATATTAAATCTAGAGTCGTCTGTGACAGCACTTAACAGTTCATTTTTGTCACAGTTGAATTATTCACTGATTGTCAGGTTAGTTCAGATCAGTTCGGGCTAAGTGATTGGGAATGGTTTTATACACTGGTCCATTAGAAGGAGGAATCAAAATGAAATTAAAATGGAATATGGTAATATTTTCAGATGTCTAAATTATATAAACCCAGCAAATACTTTAATGTTTAATGCAGAAATAATGAAAGATTAAGAAATACTTAAAGAAATAGATGTTGCACTTTGCAGGGATGCATCAAAACAGAAGGTAGTGAACTTTAAGATTCATCTAGCAAAACTAAATATAGTTCCATGAGTTTAGGGGAGTTGCATTCACTTTGATCAGTTAAGATCCACATCAGGTGTGGCAAAGGTGAGATACAGTATGTGCAGCCAGCGTGTATGAGGAGGAACAGAGCTGGTGCTTAAAGCAGGAGACTTGGTTCCTAGAACATCTGTTATATTCATGTCTCTAACAAGAACAGGATGGGAGATCATGCACAAAGCAGTTGTGTTTCTTATTTGTATAAATCAAGGGTGATGCTATTTTGCCTAATTTGGATGTGGTTTTGAATTCTTATGGAGCGGAAAAAGAAAAGCATACAAAACCTGTTAGAGGTGGAACAATTTTTGGACTAAAGCTCTTGTAATTAGAAAAGCTAGAGAAGATTTAAAATGTGTGACCTCACCAGACTTTCTCCACATACCAGACTGTCTTTATTTCTGTGGCATTCAGTATTTCCCGACGGTGCAAAAGTGAACTGGTATTTAAGACAGCATTTTTTTTTCTCTTGTTTATGGTGCCTGTAGCTGCTGCTACCACAATCTATTTAAACCCACTATGACATTTATAAATGCACTTCAGCAAAATAACCCTGAAAACAGTACTCTCCCCAAGCCACTTTAAAACCAAGCCCAGGTAATCCTAACTAAGCCTGTCACCAGGATTTGCGGAGTGTGGCCCTTTTGTGACTGAGACCCATATTTTTCTTTGTAGAAGCTTCGAGTTGGCTGCCAACAGTAACTTTAGTTCCCATCTATCAAAGGTGAAATAGCAGCCCTCTGCCCTTGGCTATTTGGCTCTTCAGCTTTGCAGGGAACAGAGCCAAATGTAACAAATGTAAAGACTCAAGCCAAGAAATAAACACAAAATAGACCCGGTCATTGCTACAGGGGAGCAGCTGGAGGAAGAGGTGCTTGACTGTTCTTAAGTGCACATGATGCAACAGCTCTGTCGAGGACTGGATTCAAGTGCAATATTTGCACTGAGGGGGTCCATCCGGAGAAGCAAGGTTTGTGGGAACCGTGGCCGTCACCTTCGAAGAACAGCCTCAGTCTGTCTCCTGTCCCGACCTCATCGTGTTGTCATTGCTAGACTATGTGCTATTTTTGACCTGACGGGTATTCTGGTATTATCCATCTGTCGGAAGAGAGTGAAATGAGCCGTCAGCTGCTGAGGGATTCAGTCGTGGTCATGGCATGATCTGAAAATTGCTGCTGGCTGGAGGGATCCAAAAGACTCTGGAAGGAAATGGGAAGTGATGTTGGAGTGTTGGGGTCCTAATACTGGATTATGCTCACAGTGAAATTGTTCCTTCCAGCTCTCATCCATCATGGGGGCTAGAGAGTGGCTCTGTCCATGGTGTTGATACATATAGTCTATTAAGCAGCAGATTTTTTTTTTTTGCCAATATAGAGGGAAAAATTAGACATGCAAAGTGCTCTCCTGATGGGAATGAACAGATCAAAGCCCTATATGATGTTTCCCTTATGCTAGAGAGAGGTTTTTAACACAGCAGCAGTGTCTCATGGCATCTCTGCAGCTGGGCTCCTATCCCAAGCCTCTCTACCTTCCTGCCCTGATCTCTCTCTTTCTTGTTTGTGTTTCATCTTCACTGATCTTTGCTACATGCTTTCCTCTTGCTGTTATAATCTCCTGAATTCTTCATTTATTGTAATTAATTTGTGAATTGCAGAAAGATATACTGGTTTTCCAAGATTCATAGATTCATTCCAAGATTCATTCAGTTGCCAAGTATGGTCTGCAGAATGAGTGATCTGACCAGAGGTGAAAATTCAGACCAACATCCCCAGTGTCCTTTCTTCACAGGGACTGATGCAAAGAAATAACTTAGTATATTGTCTTTATGGATTTATAACCCCTGACCTTGTGGGTCCATTAGTTCCACAGCTCCTTCTCTAAGGAGGGCATGTGCCATCTGCATATTTTCTACTGATTTCCTTT
This sequence comes from Crypturellus tataupa, assembly GCA_034781795.1. Taxonomy (NCBI): domain Eukaryota; kingdom Metazoa; phylum Chordata; class Aves; order Tinamiformes; family Tinamidae; genus Crypturellus; species Crypturellus tataupa. The sequence goes on from JAWLRI010001102.1 coordinate 1,201,248, forward strand.
TCAGAATCTATTTCAGCTTTTTCACAGTTTGACTTAGCACCAAGTGCAACATTTGCTCTTTACATGCTTTTTTATAGCTATACTGCAACTTTTGAGGGCCTTCTCTTTTGGCTTAAATTTTCACTGCCACCACAACCTATTTTCAGTATCTTCCATTTTTCTAAAGGCTTTTTTGTCTTCTTTCTCTTCGGTATAATTATGCAGTCATGTACCCTGACAATTATTTATATAACTACTAGCTGAAATGGTAATAACAACATCAAAGGCTGTACAATGTAAGCTTTAGATGGTGTCTTCAGGGCATGGTACAAATTTTACCTCACCCTCGGAGCTTTGTTATGCAGCGTGTGGGTCTATTTTAGAGAGATCAGCAACTGAATTGCAGATACTTTCTCTCCACCATAAAATACCCGAGACTGAGAACACACAGTGCAACATTGTCTTGACTGGGTTAAGGATTTCTCTTTGCTTCATGCTGGATGCAGGCAAGTTGTCTGTGTCTAGACTGGAGGGTAGATGAGAAGAAGACTTGCAGTTCTGTCTGTTCATGTAGCAGCTCAATGTTTGATTAAGTGAGAGCTGCAGTACCCAAACGGTGTGTAATCTCTGAGCACAACCATCCTGTGACTGCAGCGACTGCTGTGTGTGAATTTGCTTTCAGGAATTGTCTTTCTTACTGAGTTACTGAGAAATTGTCTACTGATTTCTGCACTTTCCTCTTCAGTTAGACAAAAGATACATAGTACACTGCAGTTGTGAGACTTGGAACTAAAAAGCTTGTAAATAGTAAGTTGCACAGATTTTTTTTCTGCATTTTTTTCCTAAGCTTTGTGGTTGGATTTTAGCAATTCCTTGTTTTCTTTTGGGCATAAATGGTTGAGGGTGTGACATTGCGTGACAGTTTAGCTGTAGTGCCCGTATAGAGTCTAAGATCCCAAATGAAATGAGGAGGGTAAGTAGCAGAATATAGACCTTGGTTTTAAGGAGAGCAGATTTCCGTTTTAGTGGTACAACTCTGCTGTTAAAAATCTCTGTATCTAGACCTTATTTAGGGATCCGAGATATTTTCTGCAAATACAAGTAAAACAGAGAAAGAAGCTCACATTGCTGCTCTCAGAAGGGACACAGCTCAAGTCTTGACTTGTGAGTAGAGATCACTAAAGAAAGGAGAGAAGCCCATCATTACAATGAAATAAAAAATTTAAGTCATCCTTAAATTCAGCTGAGCATTGGATATTTCTTAAATCCTCCTTTATTTTTATGAGTTTTTCACACATTTCTTGAGCTTTTTCTTTCTTTCTTGAGCTCGCGATTTTCAAGTGAACTGAATAGCCTTGGGGATTAATACAGAGCTAAATGGAGTCATTTATAGATGAAAGATTCATTCCAAATGCAGTTACTTAAGTCATAATCTTATTCTTAGATTATAGTATTTTGGTCACTATGGTGATGGGCAGGATATATAAATAAGAGATAAACAAAGTTAGGTTTGTGTTAAGATATTTAAGCGGCTGAGGAACTGTGAGCACCTTTTATTCAACCTCACCAGCTTCCATGCAGTTAAATTTACCCCCCCATAGAGCTACAGCCCCTGTGCTGTAGCTCTATGCCATATTTTCTAAAGTGTATTAAGCCCAGATGATGGGAATTGTTTAGGCATTTCATCTTATCTGGATTCAATGGGATATGTCATGGCATTTTTGAGAACTCAGCAAGAAACTAATTTTAGATGTCTAAGAATCAGCTAATCCAGTTAACTGCACGCCCGTTTATTGGATTTCCAGCCCTGGGCAGAGTTATGGAAAAGCTGATACGGGATTTGATTAGTGAAGACACAGGGGACAGAAATGCAATCACAGTGTTTGTCAACATGGCTTTATTGAACATAGGTCTTGTCAGACACTTGGTCAGAAGCATAAATCTACTAACTCATCTTTCAGGTGTTTTTAATTAATGTTGTACAATATTTTGAACAATGATGAGGAATAGATCATATGAGTGCATTATTATTATTTTACTTATTTTTATTTTTTGGTGAAAATGTATCTAAGTGATTAAGAGCAAGAGAAAAGCATTCCTATAGCTATTGAGATGACTTTTTGAGATACTTTACTGTCATTTTACAGGATTGGCAATAAGCCCAGCGCTAGTCAACAATGTCATTAATGATCCAAATGTAAATATGCAATCACAGCTGATAAAAATTGTGGGTGTCAAAGCGATGAAGCAGCTATAAATAATAATGAAGACAAGACATTTACAGAAGGCAATTTTGACTGCCTATCAACTAGGCATGTACAAAAATGCTTTTTTGTTATGGACAAATGCAATCTGCAGCTTCTGAAAATGCAGGTAATTCTTGAAGAACAGATAACAGTGTAGTGAAAACTGTGAGGGCTAAAGGTCTAAAAATCCAGTCTGAACTGGTAGTCAAGGACTGAGAAGTCAGTGGGGCTGATCTGCCTTTTAGATGTATTGGGAGAGGAACATTTGGTACAAGAAAGCAACTTAGCTGGGAGCAGTGGAAGGATGCACACTCGTGTCTTTTGGTGGCAGGATATGGGTAAACTCGTCAGGGAGGAGAACCAACACATAAAATGATACAAGGAGGTTTGGGGAAAATACTTTCAATAAGTGATTTAATGAGCCCAGTCTCTTCAGTTTGTCAGAATGATGTTTGAGAGGTATCTTGATTGCGCCTCAGAATATGTGCACTACAAGAAATGGCAAAGAGGTGCTCTTCAAACTAATAGAGGCATGCTTAGAGGAATGCTGTAGCAGCTGCCAGACCACATTTCACCCTACCACAAACTCCTAAAACAACTTCCAGTGCTACAGACAGCGAAATCCAGGTGTGAAACTACTGATCATAGGAACCTGCAACCCTGCTAGCCAAGACAGAGAACCTTGACTCCATCAGGCCTATGTGCATCCTCCGTAAGGCTGGCTTTAGCAGGTACCTCCAAGACCTGACTTTTTGCCACGTTTCTGTTGGTCTCTCCCAATCCAGGTGCTCTCTTATCAGCATGGTGCTTACAAGTTGCTTAATGCTTCTTTCCACAAGCAGAAAAAGGCTTTCAGGCTGCATTTTATTTTTATATATGTGTGTAAAAGGATTCTTTTTATAGGTGAAGTTGCTCAGCTTTACAGCAGTGGTGAGCTCTGTGCCTCTACTTCATTACTTCTAGAACTTAGATATAAAACTTCTCTGCTAGTTGTTAATGTAGTTGTGCTTGTTGTGCTGTGTTACCTTGGGAATGTTATCTCAACAACTCAGTTTTATGCTAGGAAGGAAGGCAGGAAGGAATAAAGAGAGGAGAAAATAATGTTAAAGGGAGCAGCAAGATATCAGAAATAAGTTACCTCTAGTGCTGATTTTTTTCTCTTTTCCCCTGACTTCTGATAAGTATGTCTCAGTCTGGAGTCTTTTCATTGACTCTAATGGCCTTTAGATAGAGCTCATTGCTTGGGTCCTAAACATGGCTAGATAAACAATTTATTTGGAGCTTTTATATGTATTTTATTTATTTGGAGCTATATATATGTACAGCAACATATTCTCCTGTTGCTCCGAACAAGCACTAGAAATGATTCCTTCTGTTCAATGCAGCCTCCTCTAGTTCATGGAGCCTAAAGCGTCTGCTCTTCCACTTGAGCTATAGTGAGTTACCCTTTTAGTGGAGTAGGTCCTGCAGTGCCTCTGATGACTTTCTGAAAGAGGACAGAATATGAAGGTTCAACTGGTTACAAAAAAACTTTTTTTGAATAGTTAGTGAGATCTATCACACCATCCGTCACTGACATAGCGGCTTGTTCTGAAAAGCACTCCAGTGACTCATGGAGAAGAAACAGATATTTAAGTCCCTGCTGAATTGACTAAAGCTATTTGATATATATGGCTTAGATATATTCCTCAGGCAACTTGTTCTCCACACATGTTCAGTGCTTTTTTCTGGCATATGTCACTCTCCGTCCCTTTTTTTTATTAGAACAGCTTGCTTTTTTAGTGCTTTGTGTGCTTAGTCCTGGATCTTCAAAAAGTAATGAAGAAGAGCAAGGCTGCCTCCTGGCCTAATCGAGACAGATGGGGGTTGCATTTCCTCAGGGAATTTTCTAGGGCTCTCTTAATCAGAAGAGGACAAGAAATTCTGCTTTAAAAAGTGTTTCTGGTCTCTAAAATAATGCTGTGAAAAAACGACTTATGACATGAGACATATTTTTTGAAAGCTTGATGAATATTAAGAACTGAGACCAGGTCCTTCGTATTCTTCTAATGAAAGATTTTTTTTTTGATAGAATCTCTCCCCATAACCTTTTCTAATATCTTAAACTTCAACATATTCATACGAGAGTGACTCCCCTGCAATCACTACCCAAGAATGACAGTTTCAAGAAGGGGTGTCTTCATTTTTTTCCAGTGATTTTTGTTCAGTCATGGTTTTCACTTCACTTGCTTAAATTAATACATCAGCAGTATGTTAATAAATCACCAGCTGAACATTAATCTTGCACAAAGAATTGATTTTCACCTGAACTACCTATTTCCCTCTCACTATAAGGGCTAAATCTTACCCTTCTTTTTCATTCTTTTTCATTTCTCTCTGTGCACATTTTCTCTTCATGCTTGGAGGACCGGTTTTGCCATGGCTAGGAGGAGGTCAGAGAGGAGATAACACATCTTGGTGAGATGTGGGATGGAGAGGAGGTGCATGAAGAGGGGATGGGAGCAGTGGAGGTAGAATTAGGAGGTTAGGAGGAAGCCAGAGAGAAAGTTCAAGCTTTTTGCAGTATATTCCTGCACCTTTATTAACGCTCTAGACTCCCTGGCAAGGCTATATACATATTTATTTATATACTTATTTTTATATATGCATATTATGTGCAAACACATGGTGCACTTTTATGAACACCTTGATGGGAATGGGCTAGTTCTGCCAGAATACGAAATAACTAGTCCCTTCTGCAAAACTTGGCTCTTATCACCATGTTATTTTTAGTGACCCCTAAAATACTAAACACTTTGGAAGAGAAACAGATGGACTTCTTTGCCATCTCTCATTTTAATGTTAAATATAATGCAGTGTTTAGAGAATAAGCAGAATAGACAGATTGGAGGTTACAAAGGGAAGTGCTTGCAGCAACATGGCAATATCTGTGTATCGTTTTATCCATCTATATCTCATTTGTATTTCTTAAAAGAACACTTCAAGCTGAAAAAAACAGGATTTTACTTTAAAAACTTAAAGGTTAGAGAGCTGCTAACAGACAAAGCTAATTCATATCCTATAAATATGACCTTAACATGGAAGCTCTAAAGCTGGATGCAGTTTAGCCTTTAGGCACTTAATTTTCCCCAGAAGTCTTTCTAAAGCCGGTTTGTTATAACAGATTTAACAAGGTTCATGACCTTTCTTGTGAAATCTGCATCCAATCTGAAGCAAACCTGGATTGTTTAAGCATGTTGCAAGAACATCAACAGAAAGTTTGTGATTCTTAATATTTTCTTCTTTTTTTCTCCTTTGGCAAGTTTATCTCTGGAGGAAAATCTACTGATTTTGTGCTAGAAATGAAAGAAAGTAGGAACATCAAAACAAGGTGAGTATAACTTATATCTTCCAGATTTCCTGCTTTAAATTTTGGGGTCTTTGAATGTTTTATGTTATCACCCATTCCTCTGCAGAACTAACATATGTGTAACACAATTCTCAAAAATTGTATTTTAGGCAATACAGAGAGCTGGCAACTGTTTTCAGACAGTATAGGCAGGAGACTTAGTGTTTTCTCTGCCAAGATAAGGGACATAGAAAGATGGGATGTTCATGGTCTCACCACAAATCTGTGGTGGAGATTAGAGTTACCTCCTAGTCTAGTGTGTTAAATCCCTCGGGCTGCTCTCTACATGGAAGCTTCTAGGCTTCTCACCTCACATGTGTATGTCCAACATTTCTGCATCTACAACAGACTTACGTAGTCTAAAGCAAACTGTAATAAAACCTCAAATTTCACCCAAAATATCCATGAAGAAAGGGAGGGGACATCCACTGAAACCCAAGATTTGCAGTGGCCTAAACCCTAGAGGATCTTTGCTGGAAAAAGCAAAGGTAGCAAGATGCCCTGTAGGACCACCCCGAGGCGCTGGCTTCATTCAGATATTATCTGTAATTGCTCGTTGCTTCATCACCACCCACTGCCAGTACATGCTATAATTCTGGATGCTTAAAGCTGTTAGAGCGCTCAAAGTGCTAAGATACTTCAAGAACAGTTGGGTTCAACTTCCTAATTAGTTTTGTTTTGCATTTTTAAGTGAGGATTTGTCTCTTCCTGGCTGTTCTCCCTTGGAGATGGAGGTTCGAATCTCACAGGAAAAGACAGCAGCTTTGTTCTTTTATTCACACAGTGCTTGGTCATGCAGGCAATTTTATAGATTAGCAGACTGTAACCAAAGCTCAGGGCTTGGCTTCACACAAGCAGAGCAAGTGGATGCTGATAGCTTTGTTCTGTTCGTCACTTTGTGCCACGCTCTGATCTAGTCACTCTGATTTCTGTCGCCTGTAGCAGAACCATTCCCCATCACAGCACAACAGGACTCAGTCCTAGAGACTCTAATAACGCTAGGAAGGATGTCCCTCTGCTTGCATCCCAGGGGATCTTTTGAGAACTATTACAATGTGAAACTGTCCTGGATTTTCTACTGAGAACCTTTTAGTCTTAAAAAAAGTTAAGTGATAGTATGGATGTTTGCATACAAGGGATTAGGAGCTAGTACTTTGTGCCTAATTATTAACAACTGCTCAAACAAACAAATCAGACAGGAACATGATATGGTCTCTCTGACACATCTGCTTTTCAAAGCTTTGAATTTCATGCTCTCAGGATAAGCTTGGCAGCATAAATGGTGTTTTTGTTGAGGTGGTTGAAATATCGCCAATTGCAGGGTATTTTGACCTGCCTTGTGTTGAAAATTACACTGACCCAGAGGTCTCTCAGAGAAACCTGTACCAGACTCTTATTCACTATTGTCACCAGGGAGAATAGCATGAGTCCTCTAGTAGGGTCTTGTTTTGGGAATGTGACATAAGCAGAGACTTTGTCTGAAATAAAAACCCTTTTTGTAGTGTCTCACCCTTACACATTTCCTCCTGCTCAAAGGTCCCTCAGTCTCTTCTCACAGCTTGTGAAATAAAACAGTGGTTCTGCAGGAGGGACTGAAATGCCCTGATGCCTTTACTATGACAAGGAAGGAATATCTTTATAGCAAATGTCTGCACAGAATCCACTTTTTCTTCCCAACTCAGTTACAAATTTCCCATGTTGAACAGCTAGGGCTAGAGCTAAAAAAGGATGTAGGTGCCAACCACAGGATTTGGACAGTCCCTTGGGCTGTGCCATGCCATTAGACATGTAGATATCTCATGCCATTTGATCTTTAGATCCTCATGACTTCCCTCCTGGGTTGACAGATATGCCAAGTAAATCTGCTGTCTTGTGGAGTTAGTGAGAGATGGCACAAGACCCCCATTTGCAGGCAACTCATGTTTCCCTTTAACCCTGAGGCATTTCTGTGGTTCTGCCATTGGCCTCCCTGGTTGCCCTCAATCCTGCTTTTGCATTTGCACAGAAATGACCCTGAAACTGGCAAAATTATGCCAAAAGGTTCTTTGATCCAGGGTATAGTTTATACTCATGGGATCATGTCCAATGCCATATGCAGATGAGAAAGAATTATGAGATGATATTCTCCCAGCTTTTCCTCCATGTACAGTGCTTAATGATTGAAATCTTTACCATGGAGAGGAATAATGTACATTTTTGGTCTTTTGGTCTAACTGGAAAAAATCTCTGCCCTTCTGTGTATTGAACTTAGGATAGCTCAGGAGATTTAAGTGTAGTCTGAGCATAAACTTAAACCATCTGGTTCACTTCTCCTCTGCTTCCAGGAGTGATGATCTCTGCCCATCTCTGAAGCCCAAATGATATTACAGAAGTAATTGCCTAGTTCAGATGTTCAGCACATGTGTCTCTGCCTGGGGACCAAAACAAATCTGTTCTTCAGTATGAAGGTACGACTTGATTATAAAGATGAGGCTCAGTTCCGGATATGGGCACCAAAATGTCTGAGCTAGTCTTGTTATGAAGGGAGATCTAGTCAATGCAGTCTACGCAGAGAGCAGTTCAGATGACCAGACTTAAAATTCATTTAAGGATAGATGAACAGGTCACTGTTATCCAGCGAGTGCAATTCCATTACAGTCCATACAACCAGACTCCAAAGAGGGATTTAATTGAAGACCTCTTTCCAACCCAGTTACCCCAAATTCCCTTGAGCTGAGATTTAAAAGGACTTATTAAGTGTCTGGAGAGTCAGGAATGCCTTTGAGTAGTTGTATAGTCAACACATAGTAAATAAAGGTTTTGAATGCTTCTGGTCCTTCCAAAGCAAATAGTGTTTCTCACAGTATTACCCTCGATGTCAAGGAGGGAAAGAGAGTATAAGCAAGGCAGTTCTGTGCCTTGCTTATACTCTCTGTATACTGCTTATACAAGCATAGTTTCAGTGGGCTGTATGGCATTCAGTTTTCAGATTGATTTTTGCACGTCTCAGTGCTGCTGCTCCCAAGCTTCCTAGTCTCTTGCTGCACACAAAAATTGATGCTTTACTGTTCCTTAACATCTGTGTGCCAGAACACTGTGAAAGGATTGAATGTGGGAAGGAGCTAAACAAGGCCCTGAAACATTTGCTATCGTACTGTTTAGCAGTTATTTTTTATAATGCTATTTTTTCCCTCGATTATAACTATGATGGGTCCGTGTGAAGTTTTGTTCTTGCCGTAAGAGTTATTTCTTTCAAATACTTCTGCTTCTGACTATTTCAGCCTCTGTAATGATTCCATTTGCACTTAAAATTTTATGCCACGTAACTGAAGCAGAACTCGGACAGGCAAGTCCTGGAAGTGCAGTCCTGTGAACCTGTAGATCTGCCCTTATTTAGCAGCTTCACGAGAAAGCTGCTTTTTGTCATCATAAGTTTGCCAGCTGCCAAGGCTTGACCTCCTGTGACTTGTACTGACTGAGTACTTTTCCTGTGGTATTTATAAGAATTCCTGGTATTCCTGTATCTAACATTGATGGCGTATAATCAGATAGGCTGGTTTCAATTTATCACTGCACTTCACAGTTTAGCTTATAAAGAGGACAAGATACGATGAAAGTTACTCCTAAAACCAGAATTTTTTGTAAACTGAGGTTCTTTAGGAGAGAGGTATGTATACAGGATCAGCAGGAAATGAGTTGTTCTTGAAGGGAAAGAATGACATGGGGAAATTAATGGGGAAAATATTTGAATGCTTTATGGGGAGAGAGAGGCTAATAGGACATAAGCCAGTATCTCTATTAATCCCATGATTTTCAAGATCTGATAGAGCTTTAGTAATCTTTGTTCTTTAAATGTAATAATGCAACACATCCTTGGGATAACAGGTACTTGAGCTAGGACAATTATAATTTTATGACAAACATCCTGTTTTTACAACGTTCTTCATTTTCTAAAAAAATGTGTGATGTTGATGTGCTCTGCTAGAATAAAAAGTTGTGGCTCACACTAAGAAGACCAGAGGGTTAAGGATTTTGTGTTTTTCTTTCTTTCTTTCTTTCTTTCTTTCTTTCTTTCTTTCTTTCTTTCTTTCTTTCTTTCTTTCTTTCAGGTTCATAATGATAAATGCTCAAGTGCAAATGTTATTTTCCTGCAAGATATTCTCCGGGGGAAAAAAGGCAGCTTGTTTTCAGGAACCTAGGGCAACTGAAATTCCCACCTGGGTAAATGAAATTTAATTATATGTTGCATGCCAAAGAAATAGCAGGCTTGCCCTCAGAAGTAAATATACTGCCTCCAAGCTCAGGCTAGAGGCGTTCAGGTCTTTTCACCAGTCTGTCACTAATACACAATGTAAAAAATGGTGATTTGTTCCTGCTTGTTATTTTTCCCCCTCTCGTTCAATTGACATGACCAAGAAATATGCAAGTACTGATCAGACCAAGATCTCTAATGCGTGAATTCTGTGTGTTTTATAGATAGACAGATGACGTGTGGATCCCTTCCGGCTTTATGAACTCTGCGTGATTGTATACTTAGCACATGCATCTCTCAATGAGTTTATTACAGTTATGTTTTACTAACTAAACCCTCAATGAGATCAAAATCCTCAAACAAGAAAACTTGTTGACTCGGTAGAGAAGCAACTCCAAGTAGTAGTAGATGCAGTAGTAGCCCCATCCCAAAGTGTCTGCAATGAAACAAATCACTTAAAAAATACACCACGATAGATCTGAATCGAATGGGGTACAGGTCCATAAAATTATGATTGTTTCAATATCAATGTTGAAATCTGTTCACAAGTGGCCATTTGGACAGCATTTGAAGCTAGGTTCCTCCTTTCTGCTCTGTCTAGCAGATTGCATGCTCTAGGAATGCAAATATTTTGCAATGAACAAGAAAGGTAAATAGTCAACACCTGTTTTTTGTGTGTTTTGTGAGTTTACTGGGATCCGAACACACACTGCTAAAGATCATTGAATTCTTTCTGAGCTATGTTCTTGCTTATATGAAGGTCTCCTCAAGGCCATCTGTTCTTAAGAAACGCTGTTTTGTATGGAGCTACCAGGCTGTTCTTGAGCACCTGGTGTCAGTTAGTCAGCTGAGAGGTGACCTCTGCATGTTGCCATCTCCCTTTCAAGAAATGTTCATCCCTTTCTCTGAAAAGATTATTTACAAGGAAGACCTTGTAAATAATGTATTTTCTCCTAAAGGAAGTACTGAGAGTCTGAAGTGCAAGAGGGGTGCTGCGGTATGCAATTTTGGCTGTGGTTCCTTAGGAGGAAGCAAGCTTAATTTCACCCATAGCAGGTGTCTTTGCAGCTTGACTCCCAGTATGGATGCAAAGTGAAGCAACATCTAAAGCAAAGTCACGTTGTACTTATATCACTAATGTGGATGCACCCTAAACATTCACAAGTCCAAAGTCAGCCAATGCCAAGAGGCATTGAGTGTTCCTGGTCTCTGAAGGTGACTTCTTACCCTGTAATATATATGTCCTGAACCTGAGACTAAGTTGGTTAAGAGAGAAACCTTGATTCAGTGAAATTTAGTATCTTGCAGAAATGTATCTGTTTAATGAAGCTCCTCAAAAACAAACCATCAGCATTTCTTTGACTCTCATTTTGACATTTCCCATCCAGTAATAGAAAAATCAAAACAATGACATTAAATATTTAAATTAAATACTTAGCTCTGATGACATACTGCAAAGAAATTTTGAAGTGTTTCTCTCAGGATACAAGTTCTAATTTTCAGTAACCACATCCATTTCTTTTCTAATGATAACATGAATCAAAATTAGAATGTTGCAACTAGCACTATATGAAAAATATGTGTTCACCTACCAAATGTGAATATATTTGAAATCCATAATGGATTTTGGCTTTATTAATCACTCTGTAGAGAATATGATGAATGCAGGAGTCCAGCTAAATTGTATTAGCGCTGAAAGCCTTACCTTTACTTACACTGATCAGTGCCTTAAATATGGAAGATAGATGCATAGAAATAGAAGCTTTCATCTAATTTTCTATAATCCTCATGGACTGCATTTTGCACATTTGAGCTGAGGGGAAAGATATAACACCTTACCAAAGTGCTAATTGGAGGTAATTTTGCAATAACTATTTTCACCATTTTAGACCAAACATGAGATCTCCACCCCTTTGAACATCAATGAGAGGTTTAGTTTAGCTCTCATGAGTGAGATCAGTGTTTTTTCAGGGTCCAGATGCTTTCCTTTCTCTTCATTTAGTACTGTGGATCATTTTTACTGCTTAAAATACTTAATATATTCCCAAAGATAGTGATAATTTTCTAAAAGTTAATAGAAAACTTAGCAAGTATCCTAGAATGCTTATTATTGATGGCAAGGTCCTTATCTTTAGTCATCAGATAGTGTCCACTTAACTCAAAGAGCTGATTTCCATGAGTTCCAGAGGGCTCAGGGGCAGTTTTCAGATACCTAAGCACAGGCATCTGGTGCCACTATGGTACAGGGATATTCACCAGGCTCCCAAGTGAATTATTGGATTCAGGAGAGAGCAGCAGAGACTCTAGAGGCTGGGCAGGAAACCCCACAGTACCTGAGATGACACAAGTCACTAGGATGTCTTGGCTATTCATCCTGCTATATTTGTTAGCTGAAAAATATTTGAAAAGACCTTTCCCCTTTCGTGTCATTTTTTCATTTAATTTGGTCATGCAGTGTCATTGCAGTTGTCATGCAGCTCAGTTTTATTTTGCATATCTCATCTGTAAGAATAAGATTTATTCCCATAGTCTGCAACTATGTATGGTTTAGGAACAAAGATTTTGGGAATCAAGTTTACACTGAAGCTTATTTTTTCTTAAATTAACAGTAGAACCAAACAAAACCCTAAGATGAGGGTATGTTTTGGTTAAAACACCTATCTAAATGTATTTTTTATTAATAGCTATATGACTCGCTTCTAATTCTGTTCAACTGGAAAGCAAGTGAAAATACTGCTGTGCCCTTATTAGAAACCTATTCTAGCTCACCCAAATACTTTGACAAATTTCCTTTAGTTGGCCCTGTAGCTAATAGAAAGAGACTCTTCCAGGGTGTGATTAATCCCCTTCATTTTATCATAAACTTTGGAGATAGCTGTCTCCTTCCATTGCCTGGGAAATTAGCTTAGATCAAAGGCTAAGCAATGTCCTCTTAGTGATTTACCCAGAGTTAGTCAAGGGGTCGGTGACAGAGGAAGGAAAATTGTGTCTCCTGCAACCTGATACCCTTTACACTCCTCTCCTCTTGAGAGCAACCTAACTGGTTTGAGTTGAATCAGCCGCATGCCATCAGTTTCATGATGAAAATCAGGGAAATGTTTATTTGTTTAGCACACCAGGGTCATACAACGGAAACAAGTCCATTGCAGAACACTTGGGCAGAATTCAATTCAGCAAATGGAATTTGATTCTATGTAATACCATCATCTGGGGAGAAGGTAACTTATGAGATATAAGACAGTTCATTAAGTTCATTAAAAATGTACAGGCAGTCTCCAAAACACACTGTCATCTGAAGATTAACAAATATGAAAACAAACTCATCAGAACCATTGCAGTAATTGAGTAAAGGTTGCTGACTGTTAATTTGAAACACATAATTAATTCATAAAGCACAAGTCACTTCAGATAATGTGATTAACACATATATATGTGCTCTCAGACTCATTACTGTGCTTATGCTTCCAATTTAAACACATAAAGTTATCACCTCATTTCTCAAAGGTAACATTCACACCATTCTTAATTATGTCTGGTAGAGCAAGAGTCAATGTCAAGGTGATTCATCAAAGCTGTTAGGCAGGAAAAATCCTCATTTGTATTACTTGCTGCAGTTTTCCTGAACTGGTCCTACAATCAGTCCAAGCCTTTGATCTTGTAGAAGAAAGATATCTCAAGAAAGACAACCTGAAGGGTGAGCCAGGATCCAGGACAGCACCTTTACACTGCTGGATGGAACCATGCAGCTGGATGAAACCTCCTCACTCTGAAAGTGGAGCTGAATTTCCTGGAGGAAATCTCCAGCCATAGGGCTTCCTTGGGGTCCCAACCTCTCTACTAGCTTATGGGTTCCAAACTAATTAGCACGTTGCTATTTTCCCCTGGTGCCTGGATTTCAGAGTTGTCTGCTGAGGAGAACCATGGTGAGAACTGCCCTGCAGAAAGAGGAGCTCTTTTTACATGTGCATCTTATTCCCTTATTATTTATTCACTTAAATACCTGTGGCAGAATAACTTTCTGCAGGCCTGTGGTGTCGGAGAGAAGACCTACAGGTTTGACTGAGTCTGTGAACTAGAACTGGAGTCACTCATCAGTTTGAGCTTCTAGGGGTGGCGGGTGGGACTTTTCCAAAACATCTTTCTCTGACAACAGCTTTTTTTTAAACAGTTTTGCACACTATATAAGAGAGGCCTAACTCATGTCCAGTCAAAGCACTTCCAAACAAGAAAGTCCTGATTGCACCTCACACTTCTTTAAGTACACTCCTGTCCCTATGAGAAACAACAAACAGTGCTAAAAAGACCTTGTTAAGGTCATATCTTTAGCTGCTGGGAAAGATTATTACTTAGATGCTTCAAGCATCAAATATCGACTGAAAAGCTGACCCTGCAGCTGAAAGCTGCCTGTTCTGCTTACTTTTACTGTGCTCTTATCTGTTTTTTAGTGTCAAGATGCATGAGGACAGCTAACAAAAGCATCACCCTGTAGTGGGAGTTATTCCTTTTCTGGGGAAGGAAAAATGTTCCTGTACGTGTCTGACAAGGCAGTTTGGAGAACAACCATCCTTACTGCTTCCTGACGTGGTTGGAAACGCTGGGTGAAATGCGTTCTGCCTCGGGGCAGACAGCTTCCTAACCACTTCTACACATCTGCAAATGTTGCAGATGGAGAGTAAAAGCAGCCGGAATCATTCCAGGGGAAGGAAATGAGCTCTGTGACCCCTGTGTGCTCAGCGTACACCTGGGCAACTCAGTGACCCAGCTTGGTGACATTACAATCCATCTAGATATTCCCTTAGGGAATTCATTTTGTAATGCTGGAATGCACTGAACCTGGAATAACAGAAAGCTACTCTGTATCTACAGCCCTGAACCTTGGCATGTCTTGCCATGAACCTTATTTTTGCATGATGCGGATTCTGCCTCTGCAGAAAAGTCCAGCAATTGACCAGTTCCAGTATTTGTAACCTGAAAACTCCCATTCCATGTGAGATAAACACCAGTCTAAAACTGACAGATTATTTTGCTGGTTCAATATAAATAGCTATGTTAGTAAATCCATGCCACGGGATGTACAAATGCTAACATAGGCAGTTCTAACAAACCTCAAATAATAACTCTCAGAGGCCCTGAAAAATTCAAACCACTACTCCATCCACCTAAAATTACGCCTGTGATTTGGGATTGACCTTGCAGTAATGTTTTCTCCTTGCCACTGCTCGGTGTTTGCATTATGCATCGTTTCTCACTTATTTTTACAATATATTTCAAAAGAAATCCAATACCATATGGGCAAAGAATGAGGCAGAATCTTGTAATCATATTTTCTATTGATTGGGAAATGCTGAAACAATGCGCAGTTGAGGGTGTTGGAAAGGAATGAAATGCCACCTGGTGACCGTCACAATTAATGTACCACTGGGACCATAATAATTAGGAGGTTCCATGTTGCAACACAGTGCTATTATCCAAATGGCCTCTGAAATAAAGGAATCTAGTTTAATTTCACAAGTGGCTCCTATTTGTCACTTTGGCAGTGTTTCATACAATGGGGAAGGAGTTACATAATTATTTCCATCACCTTCTTTTCTCTTCCCTGCTTTGGCTAGTAATGTAAGCCCACCATGATCATAAAAATGAGCTGGATTTTGTTTTTTAAATTTTCAGTGTTGAATACCTATTACTCTTGTTGTATTCCAGAGTTATATTTCATATTGCTTTTTGTTCTAGGATTGATTAGTATTTTTTCATTGCTTAGGACTGTTCTTAGCCCTGGGTCTTTGCAGTCTCTGTGATCACAAAAGGCCTCAAGACTATGAGGTGGCAACTACTGAGTTTCAGTGACACTGCAGTGTGGCAAGGGGAATTCTGTTAAAACACCTTCTTTTCCAGTTTTCCAGAAATGGCTTCAGTCACCGAAGACACTTTCTGCTTTGGTACTTTATATTTGTAAACTGAAAAAAAAATCAGGGTCACCATAAAGATATCAGCAGTGTCTCTATGCCTCCTCCATAGAGATGGTCAGTCTTTTTTTGTGTACTAGAAGATATTTCTCTTGTGCTATATTTTACATACCTGAATTCTGGGATGGATATGGGAGGGATGGAGGTGCCCAAGCATGGATTGTCACATACCAGTTTCTCTAGGTGAGTTACATGACCAGGATTTGAAATGGGACAGGCAAGGAATGATGCCAGAGGATCCTGCAGTGCTACAGTCATGGCTAATGTGCCTGCCAATGACACCTTAACCCAAAAGCAGCTCCTTGTTGTGCTCCCCATCTGTAGTCTTGAATTTTAGGGAAATACCCCTCACTTGATTCCGAGATCCCACCAACCTGCACATGTTTGGAGGGAATAACAGAAGAGCCACTGGTCTGTAAGGAAGCTGTGAAATCTTTTCTGAGCTCAGTATAAATGCTACTTCCTAGCAGCCATCCCAGGAGAAGGGAAAATGTATTTGGTGACTCACCATGGAGAGGCTCTCAAGAAGTCCCAGGAAATGGTCTTTGAAAAGATGGGTGCGTCAAATGGTTGCAACAGCAAAAGAGCATGTTTAACTTTGATGTTTTTGAGGCATGATCTGTAATTTCATTGTTGGACTTATTATGGCAACAAGGCGTGCATTAGCAGGGCATAATTTGTTTTAAAAAGGAGAAAAAAAAAAGGGTTTACTGCCTTCCTGATAATGCAATTGGCCTGCTACGTGATGCGTGATCATTGGAAGGCATGACAGCATCTCCTATTTTTATGCAGATTTGTTATTTAAGCAGATTTCATGTAGGTGCAGGAGTGGAGGGGATGTTCTTTCCTTTAATGTATACCTATGATTTATAAAGATCAGAGCCTCCCTGAAAAGAAGTAAAATAAAATCTTCATTTCTACTATATAACAAGAAAAGAGACAAAAGAGATGGTCTCATTTCTCATATCTTTAAAGACAGCACAGGCGGTGTGAGGCTTTCAGTGTCTTTCTGAGCATTACTAACATGTCCACAGAATACAGCTATTTGATCCATGGAGCCATAACTAGAACTTAGGAGAATCTCATTTAGACCTAAAATTTTAACAAAAGCCATTTCAGTTTATGAAATGCACATTTCTCAGGAGCAATGGTGAGGAGCAGGCAGAAAGCTGAGGAACTCTTCAGCCTTTCCCTTCCCCAGTTAGCTAAGTTTCTGCCAACATGATCTAAAGCTTATCCTCTGTTTAGCTGGATGGAATTAACCTTGCCCTAGGCCTGTCAGCATATCAAAAGGGTCTTCCTGTTTCTAGGACCTGAGTAGTTGCACCATTTCTGTGCAAAGCTGAGGGACGCATCTCATCAACCTCACATGGCTGCAATGGAGCTCTGGGTAGTCTGCCCTGCAGTTGCAAACTCTTCCTTACATCAGTCAAGGGCTTCACGCACAGCTTTCGACCACAGAATACGTATTTAAACTGTTGAGCATCTTCCCACAGGATGTGGTGGGTGTTAAAAATTTACAGAGATTCAAAACAGCACTGGGAAATTCATGGGAAAAAAATCCATTCAAAGGCTATTAAATTCTAAGACTACACCTCTAATACAGGAAATCCTCAGCCTTCAAATTGATGGAGAGTGTTTGGCAACATGTTTGCTTGATGGACCTTGCCAGGTAGAAGCTATTACTTGGTGTTTTATGAGGGGTTGAGAGGGGTAGCCTCATAGGGGTCCAGAAGCCTGGCTACCCTCTTTAAACCCATCTTTTGGCAAGAGGAACTGAATCACCTAAACCACGAGTGTTTTACTTTGGAAAGAGATCTCAGTAGCCCCCTCAGTGGTGGAAATGGGCTATTCCAGGGGGCAGTTCGATGCTGCCCAGGAAGGCAACTCTTGGGACACTGCTATTGAGCAGCCTCCAGAAGGACCAGGAGATGTTCCTGCACAGCGATGGGCACAGCAGGCTCGGGTCATGGTCAATGATGTCTGAACAGGGAGAGGGAGAATGTCACAGCGCTGTGGAAGGCCAAGGATAAAAAATGTATATCTATATCTCGCTCATCTCACCCAACTGGGAGCATTTATAAACAGTGTAGCTGGACTAGATTCCTCTTTAACTTACAGAAAGAGACACCTGGTCTGTTTTAAGCATCTATTTTAGATTGATGTGAATTGTACTCATACAGGGAGCCACACTGTCTCCCTCCAGGATAGACAGCCATTCTTATTGGAATGATTCCTAGTTATGTTTAAGAAATAGAGCATCACTGTGCAGATAAGACAAGCAGAAGCTCACAGTGAGGGCCCAGTTCCTCATTTATTGGAGCTCTTCCTGCCCTGTTAGCCACCCCAAAATCCTACTCCTCAGCCTCATTTAACAAGTTAAGTTCTAATAAAACACAACACGACATTGCTGAGATTCTCCACTGCTTTTTGCTTTCCCAGCAGCTCTGCACAAAGACAGAGAATGAAATCTCTGTGCAATTAGTGGCAAGTTTCCCACTGACTTCAGTGGGGACGGGATTTCATTTTAGGCCTAATATTGCCTGTAATTTCCCTTCTGATTAAGTTAGTGGGCTGAACTGTTCTCAGTGTTGTATTGAGAAAGAACAGTTCTTTCCATCGCAGGAAACACAAGTTCAGTCCTACCGCCTGCACTATATATAGGAGACCCACTTCCTTTGTCTTGGAAGCAGAGCCACTCTAATATTAGTGAATGTCTATGACTTTTTACCAATGGGAATCTTTGCCCACTTGGTCCTTGAACTACGGAAAGAATTAGTCCATGATTAAATTTCCCTCTTCAATAGTTACCATGGAAATTTCTCAGGTGTATGAAACATTTGCTTGAGAACTGATCACTTCACTCTTTCAGTACCTTGAACCTACAAATTCTAAATGAGAATAATTAAGGTGAATGTGCATAGTTGTGTTTTTGGCCAACGCCTGCTTCGATGCACAAAGTGAATTAACAGGTTTACTTTTCCTTGTTGACACCCAGTTGTGCTGGTTGCTGCTATCTGGGATCCTTGCCCAGATGTGGTTTATAAGGTATTTGGCAGCTGTTAAATGAGAGATACCAACATGCAAAGTCATCCCAGTCTGTTTTCTCTATTTAAACTCATAAAGGAGTGTGATCAAAGCAGGTATTCAGAAATCTTATAAAGAACATGAGATTTATTTTAAAGAGTTCTGAAGCCTGAGTATTAACTGATGAAAGGAAAGAGGGATTCCTCAGATTTCCTCACACTTTTTTTTTCCATTAGCTAGAGTATTTATTGCTCAGCAATTGCAAAAAGACTTCACAAGACTTTCCCTTGGCATAGATTAAGACAGCAGCAAAATTGCAAGGCAGTCTTAATGAGGCAAGAGGTCATAATTTATATATGCCTTGAGAGAAGCAGACACACCATCTGTGGTGCACTTCACTGGGTATAAAACTTAATTCAGGAAACCTGATTTCACAGTGTTTTAAAAGTAGGCAGTTTCCTTCTGCTACCTTGTGATACCAGGGCAGTCTAATTCTTTATCTGTTGCTACTATCTGTTGCCATCAGGATATACTTTGAGACTGAAGGTAGAGTGACCTGTCTATCAAGGTTGATCTCTGGGATCTTACAAGAATTCCTCCGTGTATTTTTAACAGCAGCCGTTGTGTTTGATCTCTATGTGCAGAGTGAGGTAGAGACAAAGTGATATGTCCCTGAGCTCACATGAATGGCAAACGGTCATAAAATTTATCCAGCTTTGCTGCCTTCTCAAAGTTGTTGCTGGGATCAGAGAGCAAAACCTCTAGTCAGGTGTCATGTTGCATTTCAGTGGATTTAATCCTATACCGACTGCTAGAGGCTGAAGGCACAGAAGATACCTCAAGTTTAGAGTGTATTAGAGTTTTAAGTCAGAGCATCCATTTAAACTTTGCTTGCCAGAGATGTCATGCAGCTTGCCAGCACCTGAGCAGAAAGGCCAGAAATCTCCTAGCAGACACACACACTGTACAGTCTTGGCCTCATTGCAATTTAATTGTATGGCTCATATGTTTCTGAAGTCCTAACCACATACTAGCACTCATTTGTGCCAAATATATCCTGTGCCAAATCCTTGTCCTCAAAATCATAGGAGTTTCTTATATACATATCTAGTTCACAGGATAAATAAGTGTTCTGATTTCCTCCTGAAGGAATACTGGTATCTAGCCAGCTGAAGAAAGTAGGTGGGAACCCAAATTCAACAGTGCTGTCCTCTGGAGCCTTTGCTTGTCTTCCAATGCTTGAACAGCAGCAGGAACCAGTTCTCCAATGCAGCCTGGCCCCAGTTGAGCTGCCAGGAAAAAAGCAGTGATGCCAAGAAATGGGACTGCCAGACCTGTGCTGTACAGGGACTCTGGGACATTTGTGCCCGGGAGCACTATGAGAATATCCTGCTGGAAAAAAAAAATATATGGAAAAAACACCAGCCTCCAAAGTATGAGCAGAGTTTAGCTATGCCATAACACAAGATTTTAGTCTAAAGTGGCAGGAAGGAGAAAACCTCCCGATTTCTCAGTAGGTGAACTGGTAGCTATGAAAAGCCCAGATTGTTCCTGCACCTTCAGAATTGTTCTCAAATGACATTGGACTCAACCACGTCCCAGTGCTGCTTGGGCTGGTTTCTGTCACGTAAGGAGGCAATATGTCCTTCCCACTCAACTGCGGATGAGTAGAGGGTGTACTAGGAGCAGACACAGAGATGGCATTTCTCAGGTAGCAATCACAGACCATAATTCCATTGTGGGACATCCTGTAGAGCCCATTTAGGATGTACTGTCTTCCCTAAATCACTTAGTTACAACAGCTAAGCTGGCCTATCACCTTCTCTTTAATACTGGAGGAAAGTAGTCCTGTGCTCCTTTTCCAAAAGTTCTCAGTGAGCTTCACGGAGTCTTTTGTATGTTTGCAACTTTCTCTATTATCTGCAACTTACATTGGAAATAACTGCTATTTCTTTGCTGCAATGTAAGGTGTACTGGCTCCCCTGTGTGTTTAAGGACCTTTAAAAGCAGCCTAGATATTCCAGAGGTAAGACAGAATGTACCATAAAATGGTTACCTGCCACCCCCAGCAGAATTTGAACATAAGAAATACTCTAGGTAGGCCAATTAGATCGGAAAAAAGTGCTTGGCAGCAAACACTGCGTGTGTGCTGTTATAACTGGAAAAGGGTCCCTTGAAAAAGGAGTTCAGCTTCATCTAATTTTTAGAAATTAATAGATGCCCTGGGACTGGCTCAGAACAATGCCCTTTTCTCAGAAGGAAACATTGGTCTCTCTAGGATTGCAGCTTACGTACACTAGCATGAGGAAGCAACAGGGGAATTGTTCCGGCTTGTTCCCAGCCAAGTTTCATCCATCAACCGGAATTCCAGATGCCCATCAGTGTCAACTCTGCACACAGCTGGGGAAGAGACATCCCTTGATCGGATGGGTAAATGTGTCCCAGGATTGGGCTGAGTTAATTGGATTGTGTGAGTAATGCCAAAACGTTGCTTTGAGGATCTCGTGACACAGATGATCAAAGATGTGTAGCGCACAACTCAGAGGCACAGATACACACTACACTTTCTGATTTACCATCTGAGAGTTTAGTACAGTACACGGGGCTGTTCAGACATCACCTGCTATCTGTCTTTCAAGATCTTAATGAGAGGGGCACTCACTTCAGATCTCAACAGAACAAGCACAGCAATTAGGTCTGATGGGAAATGCCATAGTTGTGTTTACTGTGGGAAAGCGAATTGTTCCTCCAAAGTCAGAGACTTCTTTGGATCCAGGGACTTAGCAGGGCCCCATTCTATTCACCCATAGTCCTTCATCTCCAAATAAATTCCATGTCAGCAGTTGCAAAGGGGTGTTGCTCCTGTAATAAATCACCCTATGCTCATTCCAGGCAGGGAAAACAATCTGCAGTCATAAACCACAGTGATAGCTAAGACACAAAGCAACTAAAGGCAGAGTAACTTTATTCCAACTCCATAAAAGTAGGAGTCACACAGAGATTTGGAAAAAAAGCTCTTTTCCCCAATGTGGCAAGCATGGTCTCAAGCAGTAAATCACAGAGGCATTATTCCTATGGGAACTGCCTTGGGAGTGCTATGCATTAACTATGATGATCTAAAAAACAGCAAATTTCTGAGTGTTCCTCTTCATACAGAAAGCCTGGTCATCTCTTTGAAAGTCAACAACCATAACAGTGTCCCATGTGTTGGTCCAGCAAGTCACCAGAGGTGTTAGTGCGTTACCAACTGATCTTCCTTATCTCCACCATGTTACTGTACTCCAGCTCCCATCTGCTCCATATACAAGTCCCTAGTGGACCTCAGAGATAGTCTGTCTTTTCCTTTTTAGGCAAAAACAAACAAACAAATGTTGGGCTTTGGGCCTGCATAATATCTTTGTGGTTTTAAAGAGGAATGGGAGTGAGGATATTCTTCCAGTCTTTGCCTCCTAAAATATGCTTCACTGTGTTTGCGCAAGTTATTTATAATATAAGGCAGATATATAAGGCAAAATAAGTATTGAAACATGCTAATATTTCAGACCGTATGTATGATAGACATGTGAAAGAAGCTGTATAGAAGGATGTCTTTATTTGTCATTCAGTTAGGGCCACAATTGCAATTACTAATATAGAAATGATCTCTGTTTGGCAAATAATAGCATGACAGCAGAGAAACTTTATATGTAAAGTCCATGGCTTCATTTAGAAAAAGAAAATGTAAGCACTGATGAAAGATGTGAAAGGGGGATCTAGAAATGTCCTCTTGTGTTCAGGAGAAAGGCACACACAATCCAATCATTTTTTGCCCCCATATTTTACTTCAATCCTGTGTCAGTGTCCCACATCTTGCTAGCAAAAAAAAATGGGGGGTTAAGAACTTCTTGAGAATTTATTTGGATAAGGCTGAAGGTTTCTATTCCTAAGAGAGTCACAGCAACTACACGTCGCACATAATCATGTGTTTTAGAAAGGAAGATGACCCAAGGGTGTTCCAGTAGGTTGGTAGGATGCCCATACCATATCCTGCCATGTTCACGATGATTCTCACACCTGAATTTTAAGTTTTCTCTTTAGAAAGAAAAAAAAAATAAGATACATAGTATCTTACATCTAAAAGTACAACTAATATTTAAGATGTTTGAGATATTTGCCCTGAGCTAGTAGGTATGACACAAATCAATGGAAGCCTTGAACCCTTCTGTAGAAGCTGAGGTCAAGGTACTCTCGCTCATTTCAGATATCACTAAGAGTCTTTTCAAATGACTGAATTCTGCTATTATGTAGGACCCAATCTGCATAGTTATAACTACAATTGCTATGTTGGGCTGCCAGCTTATGCTTAGTCCTGCAAAGGGCTTTGCATTCTTATCATAAGATGAAGGACTGCTGTGGTTAAGCCTCCTAGTGTTGCACTACACATGCTTATTTCCTACCAAACATGCTTATTCCCACCAACTTCTCCATTGATTTTTAAGATGGAGCTCATTCCAACTCCTATTTCTAGAGCTAAAACAAGAAAGTAAGTGAAGCGCTGACCTATTGCATATATTCACATCTGTGCTAATGACTTATTCAATTAGACCATCGCCACCCACAATACAATACCAAAAAGTAGCTTGTTGTAAGTCACCTGGCATAAATACAAACTCATTCTAGTTCAGCATTGCCATACTGTTAATGCAAGATTGTATATTCTGAGCAGGCTGCTAAGGATTTCCATCTTTTGATTTATTTATTAGCTATGATGAGAGATGTTTACTTTCATCAGTAGGAACAAACTTTCAACCTTACGATCCATGTCCCATCATCTGAATAAAGAAAAGAGGGGCTGAGGTTGCACAGAGTAGCAACTACATGTAGTCCTTTTATTCAGTGCTTGGACTAAGAAGAACTACCTACCTCTTCCTGATCGTTGAGCATCTTTAAGAGCAATGGATCCAACTTCTTGATGATTGATGCCTCCAGCTAGTGGCCATCTAGTGGTTTTATACATGTGGCTTCTAGATGTTGCTGTTCACAAACACTGGCATAAAGATTACTTAGCTGTTCATTCCCAATAAAACAAAAGATCCACCCAAGTCCATCAGACTAGTGTGGTCAAGAGACACCACTCGCAGAGCACCAGAGAAGAAAAAGAAACAATGTGGTTAGCACAGTGTGTGGTTCCCTTTTCTGTTCACCACAAATGCTGCGGTAGCCATTTCTAACTGCAGTCAGCTTCTCTGAATCCAAAACAAAACTTGAACTCCCTTTTCTGGACATGGGGAGTGAGACTTCACAGCCTTTCTACTACTTGCCTCCATCTCCAAGTGGTTTGAGGTAAATCAGAAGACAAGGAAGAGAAAGGATTAGGAATTCCATGACATTAAAGGGAATGGTTCTACTCCCCTTCCCAAGTCCTGCAGAACAACTGAATCAATACTGTGATCTGGTGGATTTTTTATCTAGGTGCAGCTATCTATGAGTACTCTCTCCTGGAAAGCTGGTGACTTCTACCTTTGGTAAGACATTTCCTATATGTATGGATGTATGCCCATACGTGTGTCCTGACCGACTGTTTTCTGTCGGATATGAGGATATGCAAGGATATTAATATATTTGCCAACAATTTTCCACCTAGGAATTATCAATAAGGCAAACTACAGAAAAACCTCTCTGAAATTGATACTTTTTGTTTTTCTATGAATCCCTGAATTAACTAGGGTTTTTTTTATTTATTTGTTTGTTTTGATTATATTGTTCCTCTTTGCAGTATTCTCACTGATTTCTGCTACCTACCTGAGATTTAGAGTTGTGTGCTCAAATTGTAAGTAACTGAGGGTAAATGTCAAGTTTTAGGTCGGTTCTGTTTTTCTGTGATATCCAGAACACCTCTGTCATCTCCAGCTGACTTGAGATATTTGAATAGATTTACTTGTTTCCTCAAACAAATCTTTACATGCACTTCTTGCCTGCATTTTTTTTAAAGATGTGATTTCATGTCTTTAAATGGACAGAATCAAAACAATATAGAAACAAAAACTGATGTAGCAAAGTTTGCTTAGAAAGTTTCTCCAAAATAAAATTAGCACAGCACAAAAGTGAATGTGTCCCATAGCTAACATCTACTGAAGCAGGATGATAAATGTATTTAAGCATAAAATTTTGAGGAATACAAACATTTTTAATTACAACATAGACACTTAGGAGCCTGGAGGCTCTTATGTAAATATACTGCTTCATCAACTGCTCAATAGCTGTCTACGTGTTTGCTTTTACCCGTCAGAAGACAGTAGTAAAGAGGAGATAATTTGAATCTCTTTTCCTGAGGGATAAACTGCCTTCTATTTACCACCCGGCGATGTGCCCAAGCACATAAACAGCTATCATAGAGCAGCTGATGTGAAGTGTCTTGCTAGTGGCTCAAAACCCTGTAATATCAATACTCTCAGGACCCAGACCTTCAGAGAGAGTTCAGCTGATATCATTGGGTATTTGGGACTTGGCACATTTATACTATTGATGGTCTGGACCCACGTCCATACATCATAAATGAAAATTAGATTTAAGGTTTTATAAAACATAACTTATTTTAAATATATTGCCACTTGCAAGCATCACTTATCTCAGCTAAGCAGCCTTCAGAGGAGATCATACTCTGGCTCTTTGCCTGGAACCAAAATGAAAAGCTGTTTTGGGGGCTGGGAAGAAGCAGACAAGCCTTGCAAGGTTAATTTTGATCCATTTTCATCTGCTGTGTAGAGATAAGATATGGAAAATCAAGAATCAGGACTAATAATAACTATTCTTTATTGAAGCTTGTAATCTTCCTGCTGA
Organism: Crypturellus tataupa; assembly: GCA_034781795.1. Lineage (NCBI taxonomy): Eukaryota > Metazoa > Chordata > Aves > Tinamiformes > Tinamidae > Crypturellus > Crypturellus tataupa. Next base: position 1,226,901 of record JAWLRI010001102.1, read on the forward strand.
GTAAATATTATATATATATATATATGAGAACATATAACAAAGGAGTAAATTTTAACTACACACAACGCTTTGATAATATTAAGGACAGTACTGAAAGGTAGATATTTTTGTTCACAGCTATGATTTTAATGTCCTTATGATTCAGACAAACATCTCTACAAAAAGTATGCAAGGCCTTCCTATTAGAAGAGCTCATTTCTTTGAGGTCGATCTGAAGCGAGATCATGTGAGTGTACATGATCTTTCCTAGCAGAAGCTGTCCAAGCTGGTCTGTGTCCATTGCCCACTGTTATGCGCAGAGTGCTTTGTTGAAAGCAGCAAATGTTAGCTTCACATTTCATAGGTTTCACTATGAAAAGATGGACTTCTGCTTGCACAAATAAAAGTGGGAAAACATAAAGGTTGTTGGTGGAACAGACTCAGGCAACCTCCCTTGTCTTTATGCTTCAGTACTGCTCTTCTAAGTTCTCATCTCTCCAGTGGTTCTTCCCGCATTTGGATCTAGGCAGGAAGATTTCATCCTCTTTTGGTTTTGGTGAACATAGTCTGAAACAAGTTTCATCACTATTTTCCATCTTACCAAATGCTTTTAAGCACATATCTTCTCCAAGTTGTTTAATTTGACAGTGTGGCTAATGTCTATCACAGTCTAAGAGGCCTCTCTCGTTCCTGATACCTACTCTGCTGACCTTGTCCAAAGCCTTTTCAAACTTAGGGATCACATAGATCTTCCCTGAGAACACTTGTAACTTTTTCTGGATAGCTTTTTATTGCCTTTCTTAGGTTCAGAGGATTCTCTGTTGATAGCCCTGCCCTTAACCTCTCCCCACACAAGAAGTGACACAACCAGAAACATTTGGGGCTGGTAATGCAAATAAACTTCATAGTAATGGTCTTTTTTTTTAAAAAAAAAAAGCACCCTTCCTTTGACAAACCACACTTAGCAAAAAGAGAAGCTGTGTTCTCATCTCAGGGGACATGCACAGGTTCCACAGCTGTCAGCATTGTCTACAGCAGCGAGGCCAAAACCTCCAGTGCAGACTGCAATTATGCTCTATCCAGACCAACCAAGAGCAACTACAAGAAGGTCTTAGATCAGATTGTCTTGTTTCCCAGGACCTTCTGAGGATCCTGGTACATGTCCCACTATTAATCTCTTAACAAAATATTTGTTAGGACAGTTTGATTCAGATGCACTGCTGAAAGTGATCCTTACCTGGTAGATAGCGTCACCAGAGATAACTCCTAGACTCTGTGAGGTCTCCACATTGAGAATGATTATCCCTGAAACACCAGCATGAGCTCCAGTTCATAAAATGAGGAAGGTGATATTAAATTCGCTGTTGCTCTGCCTGTCACCAGGTGTTTGCTGTCACTGTCACAACCTGATGAGACATTTTCACCTGAAAGAAATGGGTAGATAGTCTACAATGCTTGGCTTGTCCTATGACACCATTTAAATCCCTCCCTGTTACCAGAGCATTGCTTACAAACCTTCAGCTGTCTTTTTAGACAGTAAAGAGTCACATTAGCCCAATTTTAACACAAGTTGCGTGCAGGATGCTATTATGTAGATCAATAATATGCTACTGAAGGGCTAATATGTTAGACCTGCTTCTCTTTCTTCAAGTATTCATTCAATTATGCTATATTGAAAAGTAATCGCATATTCAAATGGCTCTGCATTTAAGAAATCTGACAGACTCTATTCATTATGTATCTGAGCAGAGCCTGCATTCATGAGATTTGAATAGATCAAAAAAGGTAAAACATTTATAAAACTCTTCTGAAAACAAAGAACTACCCTTTCCAATCGCAATAAGTGCCTTGAACAAGTTACCACTTACTTACAAATTAATTAAAAAAAAATCTTTTTTTAAAAAAAGTCATTATTCATGCAATATATTTGAGTCAAAAATTTCACATAATAAATGGCCTACTGTGCTAAACAACTTAATTAACAACATTCTCTGCTCAGTCCAGCCTTTCTGTGCCATATTGCTGTCACATTTATTACCTGAACCCATGTAAAACTACTGTCTGTAGCTTTTATTTTAAAGTAGGCTCTTTTTCCCACACAGCCTGGGGGTGGTGGCTCTGGCAAGCAGGCTCATGCCATCCTTGTGAAGAACTTCCAGTCTTAGAGATTATCAATTATGGGCATATACCAATGATTCTGGCATTCAGGTTGGTAGAAAATTACAATTCTAGATAGAATCGATGCAGGTAGGGTTAGACATCTAAACCAATCACTTCTAAACCAGTCTTAATCTCCTTTTAGAGTTAGTTGGTAGATATACATGTCTTTGGAGCAATATTTAGCTGATCTGCTTTAGACATCCACTTTAATACAAGTCAAACTCTGCATATGACCCAAGGGAGAGCATGTAATTGTCTTCCCAGATTTTTGAGGTTGCTGGCATAGCAGAGATGTGAGGCCTCTCAAACATGAGTGCTTCTGTATGGACTGGGAATGGGCAGGAAAGGATGCAGTGGACAATGTATTTTCCTCATTGTTGAGATGGGAAACAATGGGAGGAAAAAGGCACGGGTGTATTGGAGGAAAGGAGCAGAATGAGTGTGGCTGTGCTGAGCAGGGTTTGGCAGAGCCTGGGCATTAGTTCTGGGACCTGTGATCTTCAAATATACCCTGCCTACCTTGGAGAAGATGCCTTGCCTGATGACAGCCTGGGGTGTAGTACAGAGAAATACATCATCTGCGGGTGCACAAGTGACACCAGAGAGCACAACTGAGTCCCTGAGACATTTGGATGAGGATGGGAGTCTCAAGGAGCCCCATCTACACTACTCTGGGGCCAGGCCAAGATACTTGGCCAAGGGAGCAACTCTAGGAGACCTGGGAACCTGCCAAATGTCAGGCAGAAGGAGCCTGGGGACACCGAGGTTTGTACCCAGTCCCTTATTGCTTCTATTTGGGGAGCACATCTCCCTTAGAATTGCCTATATTTAGTCAGATGAATTTCTGTTTAAAATCAGAGAGTTATCACTAGCTGAGCTGAAAGCAAAACAGATGCTCAACCCAGCTAGGAGGCCATTACACAGTGATTATTATTACCGTGTGTTTAATTTCCAGCTCTCTGATGCCTGTCAGTGATGGATGCTGTGTCAAAGAAAATCCTCAATCCTGCAGATTATTGCACAGAAAAGTAATTCTCTTCTTTTATTCTAGTAAATCTCTATTGTACAAGTGAACTGGCTAAGCATTATCAGTTATCCCCAGTTAGGCCCTGGAACCTTAAAACCCAGTTAGGATAAGCCACTGCTGAGTTGACAAGGGGGGACATGTGGTAAAATTAATTTTTTATAGCTAGGAGTATTAAAAAGACATTCAGTGAAATAATGTTGTTGTTATTATTACAAATAAATCATAGTTTAGCAAGAAATAAACATATTGAACACTGACTGACAGTAAAATTAATAATGTTTTAGAACATGCGTCTATGCCTGGCATGTCAGAGAAGTGTCAGGCTCTGGCAGTGATCACACATTCCTAAATGGTTGTCTTATTGCACCTTTTAGGAGAGTAGTAGATTTTAATTTTTAAGAGACTCCAGTGTTTCAGCTGTAGAGATGTCTCTGAGACAGTGGCTAATAGTATGCACAATACTGGCCACATCACATTTAGGACAATTAGTGCTCCTGTATAAACAATTATAGCAGCAAATAAGTGCTGGTACAAATTTCTTCATCTAGAGAATGGGGAGAAGCTATCTTGGTTTATGTTTCTTGGTATATGATGTGTCCTCATGCAAAGAAGAGCCAATTTTCTGAAATAAATATGAGTTTCTTTGGAAGAGCTTATGCAAGAATTAACAGTGGAAGAGCTGAGTGCATCTTATTTGCTATAAAAGTTGGATGTAGTCAGCCCTGTCACATCCATGTTTTCACAAAAATCACTCCTGGTGCCTGTTTGCATTAGGACAGCTGGTCATTAAGTCTTAGCTGTTGTTTAGACAGCGAGCCTATCTAAACAACCCTTGAGGAGGTGATAGAAGCCAAGTGATGTACCCACCACTTGTGTGGGATGTTTTGTCCCTTGCTCCATTTACATGTGCCCCTTTAGGACACAGAGAGCAGGGATTTTTGCATGAGTTTTGTTTTTCAGTGATGAGCTCCATCTCTAATCACTGAGCATGGCTACAGGGTCAGCTAGTGGCAATTGGCTTCTCAGGACAGGATGGGGGCTACCAATTTCCTGCCCTAGATTCGAACATGGAAGCTTCTCTCAGAAAGGTGGTTGCCTACAATTTCTGTTGCTCTAGGGCAGATTTACCTTCTGACCATGCCATTAAGTGGGAAAACATCTCCAGTGAACTTCCTGATGTCAGAAAACACTGTTACGAATCTCAATTTCATTGATACTATGGAAATAGGCTCATTAAAATTGCGGGGAGAATAAAGAGTTCCTAACAAGACCCTTTGGAATACCTGTAACTGTGTCTGTTCACGGTTTTTCAGCAAATATCAAGTCATAAAAATGTCATTGAAAGTTATATATATTCAAGGAAGAACCTTAAGTACCTTCTGAGTTCACAAATCTTGTCCTTCACAGTAAAAGTCTAGCTGCAGCGATTACTCATTTTTAAAATTGTCCAAATAAAAAACAGACTGGAAATTATTGCTTGTTTCTCTCAGTCTCAGAATCAACTGGGAGAGATTTCTTAGCTACCATACAAATGTCTTTGCAAAGTATCCAACAGGCAGCTAAATTAAAGCCCAGTGAGGTATGATGAAACACAATAATTAGATGATAATAATTGATTATTATAAAAATAACAATTTGAACATGCATATTCCATAAAATAGTTTTCTGACAAAGAGGCATCTGATTTTGAATTCAAATGTGCTGCAGCAACAAAGCTGACCTGTTTTAGTGCATTTGCAATATTCTAATGAATTCTCCTTCAATGTGAGGTAGCAACATGTGATGTGTGGGTGGCAGACAGTCATTCAGGCTGAAAAGTTCATCTCCTTGACCTCCTTCCATAGTCAGCAAAGCGAGAGGACCCTCTCAGGGGCTCTATCTGGAGTGTCCTCACTCTGTTGGCACTTGAGAGCGGTTTGGGGGAGAAGTCCTAGGTGTTACACAAACAAAATATCATACAGAGGCTGTAATGAGTGTTTGGCATGATAGAAGTGTTGCAACAAAGTGAATTTCAGTGGCAGTTGTTCCAGCAAAGCACATCTTTTTGGAATTACTGTTTTGTTTTGGAGGGGACCTTGCAATTTTACTTGCCAAATCTGAATGAAGGAAAAAAAATAAACAGGTATTATGGTTCCCAAGCCACCCTGAAGCAACCCACTCACGTGTCGTTTTTCATTCACAGCTTCCAGTGAGCTTCACTGGGATAACACAGAGGTATCTGGGGTAGAACATCCAGGTGGGATAGCTTAGTGCAGTATCCACTGAGATATCTCCCTGAAACAGTAAATATTAAATCAATGATATCAAATTACTCAAATTTGCTACTCAGTCCCTGGTACTTACTTCACAATTGCACGGAATCCTAGAGGTCCCTGCTATAAATGTATATGCTAGCTTTGCCACATCTGGAGCTGATATGCATTGTCTCAGTTCCCTTTAGAAGGACACAGCCTCTCCTGACTTGCATTTGAAGACTGTGGGAAAACCAAAATCAAATGGATTTTCCAAATACTGTATAAATATACATATATCCACAAGCTGCCATGTTGTTTGTATTGAATATGCATATGCCGTGTGTGACTAGACATACAAATTTCTAAGCTGTTGATCCAATTGCACAAAATCAAATCCAGACTATTTTAGGTGCCTGACAGCCTGGGTAATGTGTTTTTCCCATAGCCTGCTGATTTGGGGTCCACATTTCTTGGTAGGCATTTATACTCTTGAAAAGGTAATAAATGTGAAATTATAAGAGTGCTTGCTCTGAGAGGTTAAGGAGGAGGAGAGCATAATACATGGCCTCAAGTGGGCTAGACTAGTATGTATTCTCGAGGGTAGTGGTGTTTTCTTGTTGTCTTTTCAGCTCACAAGGATTTCAGGATGAGGCAGCTGCGCTGGAGACCAGAGTCAGGGTCTGCCTTTGGAGGGAGCGTGCATGTGCATAGCAATGGAGAGTTGCCTCCAAAAATGAATGTGTTGTCACTTAGCAGCAGGCTGTTGATGTCAAAATAGACCTAATTGCTGTCCTGGCCTGCTAGTGCTAGCACATACATCTCGCTGCCTGCATTTTCCTTCTCCCTGCACGAGTGCCAGGATGAATGAATGAATCTTTGAGACGTGTCATTATGGCTGTAGCGGGGCCGGGAGCGGCACGCACGAGCAATCCTGGAAGAGAAGCCAGGCTGGCTCTACGCTGTCTTGCTCGTGACTTATTGTTCCCACCAAATGCAGAATATTCCTGGCTTCACGTGCAATGAAATTCCCAGCTCTGTTCCTTGCGAGAAGTGTCTGTGTTTTGATGGCACTAAAGGGACTTGTGCAAGGAGCATGAAGTCTATTGGGACCATTTAACACCCGCAGATGGTCATAATAGCAATGAGTGATATCTCCGTTTTGGTACTACAGCAGTTTATATTGCACATGTTACCTGGTCCCTGGAGATTTACACATTTATACCAGAAACAGAAGCTGTTAAAAGAGGCAAGGAATAAAATTACTGTAAACTACTGGGCTTTCACCAGCACGTTTAATCTGTTTGTTTGTGTAGGGCTGTTGCTAAAGCCAAAGTCGGGTATATTTGTGTGCTGCTCCCTGAAGCTAACGGTTGGTATCTTAACATTTACTCAAACTCTCAATTTTGGCACCGATTTCAGAACTGCACAAACCAGACAGATCCAATATCATAATGACCCTGTCTGCTTTGCTTGCTGTTTTGTGATTTCTGCTCCTTTTCCTCTTGGGTTTGTTGGCTGGGAGGTCTCTCTGATATCAAAACTGAAAGAAAACTTCTGCTCGGTGCTGTGATGCAAATAAACACAACCGTGATACCCCGTTTCCATCCAGGGACCTCAGGAACCCGGTCAGCATCCTGTACTGATCAAAGATTTAGCACAGGAGATTTAGCTGGTGTCTTTATTCTCTGGCTTAGGGCTGTGCATCCTGTTTTTGATCATCATTGCACCTAAGCTACTTCCGTGTAAGCTTTGCTGTGATGGGAGGTCTCCAGGGACATTGGTGGAAAATCTTTGTGTTGTCTGTGCGACTCTCCTTGAAATGCTATTTATTTTCTTTATTGACTTTATAAAACCTATTCATTTCTTACAGGAACATGCATTGGATTATGTTTAGGATGTTTTCCTCAGATTGAAAACACCGTTTTTTCCCGTCTTTATTGTGTTTTGAGATGGCTGAACTCACACATTACAGTGAATTAAAAGCAAGAGCCCCCTTTTAGCTATTCCATCACTGTTTCAGTTCCATGTAACAGGTGAGAAGGAAACAGGCTGTGGACAGCTCTCTGTGACAGAGACCATCTGTGTGACTACTGACACATAATTTAAGCCCATGCCCAAGTTATGTTACAAGATGAGACATGCAAAAGACATCGAGGAACTCTAATACAGCCCAGTGATAAGGCTGTCTGAGCCCTGGTACGAGTACGTGCTTTTCTGAGCAAGAAACTTGCATCTCCAGTGTGGTAGGTTTATTATAAAAGGTGCTGTCATGGCTTCTCGAAATGCCCTGTCGCCTCTGTGGGCTGGTTATTTCTAATGAGCTGTCAGCATTTGGCAGAGCAAGCAAACTGAGGATTAATGAAAACCTGGCACACCAGCTGATCCACAGAATCCTGCTAAACATGAAACATCAGGAATAGCCATGGCCGAAGTGAGCTGCCTTCAAACAGTGTCCAGGAGCTGTAAAATGCTGAGCTGGCTGCTTAGTGCTTTCTGCATTGGGTTTAAATATAGCTTTTCAAATCTTTCCACCTAAGAAGTCGTTTTCCTCTCAAATATTCTTGTTGGGAGAAGAGACACAGTCACCATCGTAAAACACTAGTGGCAGATGGCGCGGTGGAGGTGTCTCTGGCAGCGTTACAACTGGCAAATGCCTAGAGGATATATACAGTACCTTGCTGCTGGCCCTTATGGAAATTCTGCTTCCCCTTTCATGGAAGCACATGGTGAGCAAATGACAGTGTCTCCTGGTTGCATAAGTGCTGATCTGGAGAGCCTTTCAATGGCAATACACGCAGAAATGAGAATGTAAGGGCTCCATCCTGCAACTCACCCAGAACCCTGCCAGAGCTGGAAATGAAGGTGTTTGGTGTTATCATATGTCTAGACCAGACAGCAGATTGGTGACATAGCTGGTGTCTGCAAGGATTTTTCCTGCTTCTCAACTCTTGTTGAGGAAGATCTGCAAGGGTCCCTTGGGTGCCTGTTGCATCAGTGACATGGTGTCATCTAGCTCAATGCCAACTGCTCACTTTGGCTTTTCACAGCAAAGACAGCCTTAAAACAAGGACTCTCCTGGGATTTATAATTACCTAATTTGGATCTTCCAGGATGGTGGAAGAGCCATAAATAACTGGTGGGACCCATTTAAGGCTGTATAAAAATTCAGTACAACCAGGGAACTGGCTCTGTACCCTGCTTTGCCTCTGAGTCAAATGGAAGTCTCAGTGGCCCCAAAGACCCCATGTCTCCCTGAAATCACCTGCTATGCAGCCAAGCATTGGTCTAGCTGGATGCACCTTTTCCTAGCTGAACCTTCCACCTTGAACAGCAGGTGCTACTACATAACCAAAACCAGCATGGCTACACAGAAAAACCAGTAAAACCCTATTTTTGCACACCCTAAGATGCAGCAACATATCCATCAGCAGAAGCCCAGGCAGACTTGGTACCATACTAATGTTTTAGTGACACAAATAAAAATCTTTTTGCTCTTCCCATTACACCATGACACAGCTAATGCTGAGGGCTGCCCTGACAGACAACTTTGGGGGAATTCTTATTAATATTCCTCCTATCCCATAGGTAAATTCCTGTCTCAGGACACTTTACAATCATTGTACTTCAAAGAGAAGGCATTCCTAGGAAAAGAGAAAAAAAGAAACTATCAATTTTTGCAAAATCTGTCACAGTGTGAACTTATGGTAGTGCTCATTACAATATAAGAATTGTGTTCACATGAAGACTGGCTGATGCTGCATAAAGTAAAAAGCAAATAACTTCTACAAATTGTTCAGATTGATGGACATCTTATGGAGCAGTCAAGGATATTCTGGGATGTTCTGCAGGCAGGAGTGAACTCTGTAAAAGCAGCTTGGACTTGGGCATTGAACCTGAGTTCATGTCTTTCTTCTGCTTCTTGTTGGCAGTGGCTTGTTCTGTGGTGGGTTGGAAGCCACATAGTCCAGCCATTCTGTGTTGGGCCAGGTCAGAGATTTAGTCTCAAGTTTTGGGTCTCAGGTTTTGGGTGTGTGGTGATTGGCCCTTAATCAAGGTCCTTAATCGAGGGCCAGTCACCATACACCCAAAAGGCAAACAGGAACAGGTGGATGAGTTTTCTGTCTGCGTTGATCTGTCACATATATATGTTTGTGTGTGTGCTCAGTCCTGGGGACAAGGAGCTGCAATACTTTCTGCCTGCTGGAGTTGGAAGGGTCTAAGTTAGCACTGATAACTGCTGCTTTTGCTCTACAAACAGGCTCTTTTGTGCACATGCCACTTAAACCAAATTGCATAAACTCAAAAACAAGCTGGCTTATATTTCATGATGACAGCTCAATCGTAAGAACCAACTACAACTTTTAAACCGTATGATTTAAGTCATCTGTAAGTAGGATTTGGATCTAATATTCCAGCATCCAAGGCAAAACAGCTCAGTAATTGCCACAGAGACCAGAATATAAGAAAGCACCAGGAGAAAAAGCTGTATTCAAAACAAAAAGGCCACAAGAAGTAATTGCTGCTCCTGCTCAGCCGCTCCTAGGTGTTACGCAGCTCTGTAGCAGCACAAGCGTTTCCCAGATGACTGTATTTAGCAGTGCTAAAATTGGGAAGAACAAAACCAAACCAAAATAGCAATAGGAAGAAACACCACTCTTTTTGATTCAAGCCAACTGCTAAAGAACAGTGGTTGAAACAGAATAGCACATATTTTATTAATTTCCCTGGTTGCTGTTCTGCTGTTCTGCCTTTTCAGGACTCTCTTCTAAATCGGTACTTGAAAGAAAAGATGCCAGTATAGACATAACTATTTCAATGCAAGAATCAGGTAGCCAACCTTGCTTAACAAGACGATTCTTGTTTTGTCTTACACTCCTACCTACATGTTTCTGGTGCTTAAGTTAGTTCACAGTTCTTGTAAAAGGGCTTCTTCCCTCTTTTCTCCAAATACTGCTACACTAATGGTTCAGAAATTAAAGTTATGTAAGATTCCTAATATGTCTTTTATTTTATTTTTTTGCAAGTCATAAGTTAACTAAATAAAAGAGGGAAAATGTTTCCTCCTGAGCTAAGTGTGGTATTGGTAGGGATCATTCCTGCTTTACTGAAGCTCAAGACAGTTTCCAATTCTCTTCAATCGGATCGAGCTTGCAGTGGTTTTGATCATTCTGTGATCACTTTACTCACTCTGGTGGTGTTATATTTTAAGAAGTCTCTAGCTTGGGGCATAAGCTCAAAAACAAACAAATAAACAAAGAAAACCTTTCAACAGTATTTGTGGCTCTGTAGAAATTGAGGATTTGCATGAAAATGTTAATTCTTCTGGTTTCCTAGCTTCTGAGAAAGGATACAGCAGACCATGTGGACTGACCTCCTGTGCAACGTTTCACATCCTCCTCATCACAGTTGTCTTAAGCTCAGCTTCAGGGATAAACTTTTAGTCCCCAAGACAGAGATTATTTGTGGAACGTGTGACGTGTGATAACAGGAAAAATTTCAGCACAGCCAGATCTTAAGAGGATAGATCTTGTGACAGACCCAGATGATCCCACCAGGTCAATCATCTGATGATGAAACATGGAGAATAACACACCAAAAGTGAAATGATACCTTACAGGAAAGGGAAGTCTATGTTTCTAGTGTCAGCGGGACAGAAGAAAACAGGGCAGATTAATGGTATGTGGCAGAAGAGCAGGAAGATAAGGAGGACAGAGCAATTTTTTGATATTGAAGGATGGCGTAGATACAGCAACAAAGAAAAGTTTATCAGAGAAGAGCTGATACAAGCACAGGAGTGGGAAGCGAGGACTTTAGCAGCAGCATTTGAAATACTGTGATCAGTGAAACACAGGGATGCACTGACCATTCTCCATCCTCTCATCCACCTCTGCACAAAGAGACAGGACCAAATATACCAAGAGCATCTGTACACCCAACCTCAAGGGAGCTCCTGAACTGTCTGCAGCACCATTTGTCACTTGAAAGCTTTCTTTTTGGTCCAAATCTTCATACAGACATTTTCCCTCCATTTTCAAGTTCGGTGAATTTACCTTTACCCACAATATCTTTGCAAAGGGTTCAATATTGACAGGTGGGCTGGAAAAATTGCAAACACATAATTTCAAATATGCTAGAAACTGGTGTTCCACCCAGATTGAAATGTAGTATTTTTACTGCATAGCTCCATAAAGCAGCCAGTAGTTGAGTAGTTTGGCTTGAGGCGCCACATTGACGGGAAGTACAAATAAGCCTGCGATGGGCACAAAGAAGCAAAAACAGACATAAATGTTTTCAGATCTTGTGATCATGTGAAACCAGGTAAAGTCAATCTATTTTGGGGGTCCGTAATAAAAGTGGTATTTTGGCCGAGTCTCTAAGCAAACAAAGCTTAAGGCTGTCTGGCCATCTGTCTTTTTGTCTGTTAGTCTTCCTTCCAATAAATTCTGAATACATTGGCTGCACAAACCAAGTCTGGAAGAGAGTTTTGAAGTTTAAAAGAAAATTTGTTTCAAATGCTGTGAAAATCAGCGCCTGCTTGAGGTGAGAAACCCAAATTCATAGTCTCACTAAGTAAAAAAAAAAAAAAAGCAGCCTGAGCAACTGTCATACTTATTTATGGTGGTTGTGGCTTTCCAGTTACCATGTATGTAATTCTAGATTGACCACAGTACTGTCATTCTTGCAGCTGGTGGGAAGGATTGAGAGTAGAGCTGGCTTTGTTGCGTTGGGACCATGCGAGAGAAACCGGCTGCAGATCAGTGGGAACCCGGGCTGCCCAGATTTCACTTCTTGCTTCTTTTCAGCTCCCATGCCTGTCAGGAGCTGAAGCGTTTGGCTGCAGGAGGGGCAAATCTGCTCCTCAAAGCAAGAACCGTGTGGCAAGTTTGGAAATCACTCGGCTAATTTCAGGAGTCAGAAACAGCCCCTTCACATCTTGAAATCCATCATGTTTATGGGAAGACAGTGGGCAGAGGTTTGGCAGGCTGCACTGGCTTTGTGGATTCTTTCATCACTGAGACACACGTGTCCTTGGGCAAGTAGCGCACATCACCCGTGCTAGGGGGAAGACCCGACGCAGTTTGCCACGCTGAAGTTGTTCAAGTCTGATATTTGGTGGAAAATTATCCCCTCTCCACGCACTCTAATGGAGGGCTTGTCAGCATTGTGCTATTTCGGTTCTGCTCTTTCAGCCTGTGAAATTGTTGCTTTCAGCCTCCACTTACCACTTTTAAGCATGAATTAAAAGCTTGACAGCTTGTCAAGCTGTCTTGTATCAGCTTCCTTCTGCACTACACAAGTGAGGTAAAAGGAGGGATAAAGGATCGTTAGGGGGTGAGGGAGTGTTATGTCACATGAGGAAATCATTTGCTGCCACCACACATGAAAAACAGAAACACTAAAAGTAAAGGACAATTTCTGGGACAATGTCTTAGAAAAAAAGAAGCAGAGATGTATGTCTAATTCACTTACTGGTGTACCTTAATTCAAGTGAATATTCCAAGAGACAAAATGCGCTTTTTGAATATTTGCTTATGGTCCAAGAGACAGCTCCATGGGCAGAGAAGGGTAAGGAAGCTCTGTTTGAACTCCTGGGTTATGCTGGAGACTGAAAAGGACTCTGCAAATTAGTTGAATTTTCCTAGAGGACATTGCACAGGCTATGAGGGTCTCCTAGTCAAAAAATAAAACTTTCTATTTTTAGTTTGGTTTGTTACTAACTTTTATAGTTCTTTGTAAGAAAGTGCTTCAAATCATTAAAATAGGTGTCCTTTAAATGGAGCAGCTGATTATTTATCTCCTTCTGGAGGTTCTGGTCCATTATAAAAAGTGCAATTTAAATAGATATTAGCTGCTCAGAAAGGAATCTGCTGTGTAAGGCTTCTCTCAATATACTTTGATTTTTTTTTTAATGTAGTCTTCTCAAAGGCTATATTCAGCACAGGAGAAAATAGGTCTGGACATATTCAAGGTATGAATAGAACCAAAGAGAGATTTTTTATTAAGACAAAAAGCTAACCTGGAATCTGTTTGTTTATAAACAAAGTAATCTTATCAAATATGGGGCCAATTAAAACGAGAAATTCAGCAAATTTAAAGAAACATTGAAACTCCCTTTAAAACTGCTCCACTCCATCCTAGTTTGATGTTTGGAGAGTGACAGGTTTGGAGAGTGACAGGTTGTGAATGACCCTTGTTATTCAACATTTTTATTAAAAACAAGGCTTTTTGCAGGGAAACCATTCACTGCATACATAACGGGCCTTGTGGTATTGCTTCTGATTCCCCAAAATATTCCAGGGTAATGGACAATACCAGGTACCAGAGACGTTAGGCAAGTCTTATTTTATGGTGTTCTTTGGAAATCCTCCCTTCTTAGTGTCATGTGAGTGTGAGAGCTCTCCATTCCTACCAGAGAAAAAGAGAAGCAACTTGTAATGAAGCAATATGAATAAAGAGCTAGGTTCACAAAGGGGATTAAGAGGCAAATGAATTATTTTTCCTGAAAAAGTTCCTTTATAAAGATTTTTCTGTTCTTTCTCATTCACATATATTTTTTCATCCTTGAATTTCATTCTCACCAGCATTTGAGGATTGCATTTAACATTTCATAAATCTTTAAATGTCCAAAAATGACAACAGCACACATGGGTATATGTGTGAGTATATGCACACATTATTCATGGTATTGGCTGCATAAAAGCTTTAATTTTCATTCCTGGTAATTCTTAGCTAAGGCAAACTCACTGACACAAATTTACTTCAGAAAGCAGGATAAAGCTTACACAAGAAATAAGAAATGTTTAATTCTGACAGTGTGAATGTATTCAGCTTTAACTTTGTGAACCAATATGTCTTAAATTCTTTTCCTTGTTTGATTTTATCACTGCCACAGTAAAAACGGTAGGTATTGCTGAATTTAGAGTTTTTAAAGCATTATAAGAAAGAAATGCTGAAGGTTTCAGTACAATCCTTTGGATTGTCCTAAGTCAGCAGGTTAAAACAAGTCATATTTTTTTCACACTTTGCTTTAGCTGGAAAAAAAATGTGTGTTTTGATAGCTAGGAAACAATGAACTATTAAATTAAATGGTACTTTCATCACACATCCATTTAGGAAAGTTACTTCTCTGCATCCTCATCTTAAACCCCATCCCGCCTTCCTAGCTCAGGAGGCTCTAATTTCTTTCCAAGCACTTTTTCATCTGTGTCCAGCTCACTTGCCAGCTGTCCAACTAGCCAGAGAATAACTAACTTGCATCAAAATAAACTGGAAGAGACCAGCTCACCGTGACAGATAACACCTTGTCACATGCTGGGATGAACCTGGGCACCCAACTCTTACAAAATCCCTTTTGGATGACCCACAGGAGCTCATAGTCATGTTTGTGTCAATGGCGTTTCTACCCACTCCTTTCCACTCTGGTGTCACATTATTGTTGATTCCGTGTCAGCGATGCTATCTGAAAGCCCGAGTGACTCAGGTGAAACAGTTCCTTTGGAAGGGCTTATTTTGACTTTCATCACATTGCTTTTTGGCTTCATTTTATTACTGCAGTTGTGTTAGAATGAGATGAACCCCAGGTGAGAAGCTCTCCATTGCTTTAATAGGTCATAACAAGGCCATTGCCTTCCAGGGACTTCACTCTACTTCCTAGAACACGCTTAAAAGGTACAAAATGCCCTTGGCTTTATTTCCACAAATAAGCTGTACAGTTCAAAGAGACAAAAGCCCATTTCCACAATTATGTCTTTTCCTAAATGCTTTTTGTGTGCTTTTTACTACTTTACCTGGTTCTTGTAAAGCATATCTCCGCTTTGTCTATCCCAAAACTGTAACCTCCCTGCAAGCAGACATGGTTTCAGTCTGGCTAGCATTTTTATATGTGGGATGCTCTTTTTAATCTTACCCATCACTGCTTGCATCTAAAAGAAGGTGGGCAATAGCCCCAAGTTCAAGGGAGGGATATAGTTTAATATCTTTCTTGACCTATTCAGGTCCCTGACCAGTTCCCTAAAGTTGAGTTTTGGTTATATCACTGTCTTCAAAGAGCAGTGGAGACACTTCAAGACTTCAAGTCTTCTGTCATCTTCTAAAGGATCATGGAAAAAGCAGATGCTTTGCTGTCTATAAGGCCAAAAGACACAGTTATGTCTCCCCTGTTGTCTGATGATACAGATAAATTCCCTTCTTCCTCTATCTTGGAATAGAAATCTTTAGAATTTTAGTTTAGAACTGGCCCCACCTCACATGAAAAAATGAAGGGTTATGGTGTTTTTTAAGGTAAATGTATATACCTTTCATGTATGATTTAGAACAGCTCCTGGGTGATCTCGATCAGTCAGATCCCACACTGAACATGGTGGGACAGAAAGCTGAAGTCGTTGGGATGAAGCAGAAAACAAGTGGAAGTGAATAAAGTAGAAAATAAAGTCAGATTCACATTTGTCCAAAGAAATGATCTGTGCAGATCCTCACAAAAATACTTCAGACAGCACTATAAATTACCCTATAGTTATGAACATTTTTTAATTTTAGGATTAAACTTGTCTATTTTCACTTACTTACTGGCATTAAGAGATTTATATATATTTATCAGTGATGCTAGAAAGGCCTTTCTTTGTCAGATGTCTTCAATGTGAATCCTTCTGTGTAGTCAACTTTCTGATAAACAGAAAGGATGGACATCATTAATCCAACCATGCCAGTGTCTTCTCAAATTCCCAGACTTTAAATGGTCACTCTTTCTATGGAAAGATTCGATTTCAATGAGAACAGGAATGGATTCAAATTTCACTGTGCACTTAAAATCACGTATGTAATGTTCAGCTATCAGTAATTCATCTAGTTTTAAAGATTTGGCAGCAAATACTGTGTTAGCTGCTTCTTTACAAACCACAGATATTAATTAGGCAAACCTCCCTGGGCAATTGTCTCATTCAGACACCATTTCTATTTTTTCTTTTGTGCCTTTACGAAAACATTGAAGCAGTCTTCTCTTATTGCCAACATCAGTATTCATCAAAGTACTTTAGAGAGGAATTGAAATATCCTATGCCTTTCCACGACTGTTCTCACCAACAACAATGAAAGTTATTGCTCAGATTCCAGCACATCTCCGTGAGCCATCGAAACACTACTCTGCTCTGCATGAGAATGGGAAGCAGCAGATGGAGTTAGGATATTTTGAAACGGTTCTATAGGGAGCTCTGAAATGGTAGCAACCTCTGCTGCTGCCAGTCATTGCTGGTGCTTATTGTTGGATGTATAAAGGGCACCATAATTAATGATTGCTCAGCAGGTTAACCATGACAGCTACTTAGAAGTATTAAAATCTCCTATAAAGAAGTGCATAAGAAATCATTTTTGAGGAGGTAGGTATATTCTAGAGGCAGACTGCAATTATATAGCCCTCTGGAAAATGAAACGTGGGAGTAAAAAGCTCTCCTCACCCTTTCTATCAGAGAAATACCAAAATCTTGCTTGTAAGTTGACACGTATCAGTGAACATTAATATAGACTGGCTTTGTTTTTGTTTATGCAAAGCCACTGGCTTCTCTGAAAACTCTGTATATTAAAAAAAGGCTGTATTAACGTGTTTTAAGTTTATTGTGTTACCCATTGTACAAACTATAATTATTGAAAATGTGAGGAAAAGGGTCTTCTAAATATATCAGTAAATTTACTGGAAAATAAACTTAGAAAGAGCAAAGCTGTGACTGGATCCTGGTCAAATTTGGCGATTATCTTTGGCTTGAAAATAATGTGGAAGGACATGAGTATCAAAGTGCATCACTCAGATTCGCAAAGCAAAACATTTTTGCTTTTTCATTTTTAAGAGCTGCATTTTGAGTTGAAAATGGACCATAAAAATACTACTTAATCCCCTCAAATTCATGGAACGTTTAATGTCAGTTCAAATAAAGTGATTCAAAATGAGCTCAAATTATGCTTTCTTCCTGTCCATTTCCCTTTCAATTCAGCTGGACGGAAAAAAAAAAAAAAAAAACTTGTCTTCTGGCACTTAACCCCTGACCTGACAAATCCACATTTCTGCAAGGGATCCCATCCTCTGTGGTTGCTTTAAGCTCATGCACAGTCTTAGTGAGATTCCTGGATCTTAAACTTCGAAAGCGTAGGTCTGTAAAGAGTTATTGTTAGCACTGCTTGGTTCTCATCTGCCAATTAGCCACTCCTGGATATCTGATTCCTTTTTAGTAAGCCAAGCAAAGAGCAAGGTTCAGATAACTTAAGCATTAAGTGCTGTTGATTGGCATTCAGTGCCTTGGGGGATGTGATGTGACAACAAAGCAACCAGCTAGTTCGTGAGTAAATAAGAACTAGTACAGAAGGCTTTCATAGAGCTGAAGTTTATTCCACTTTGAACATTTCATGATTGAGTCTATTAAAACATCCTTCTGAAAGTACACTTTATTGAGTTATTGGCTGGCATTTTGATTTCCCTCACGCGGGGAAACGAAATTCAACACATTATCACCTACTGAAACTGTTCTATTTGCATTCAGCTGGATACAACAAAGGTCAAAATGCAATTGCTGTAGTTTTCCCACGCTGGTATTGCACTGTTTAAATAATATAATAATATTATTTGCACATTGTTTGCTGTTTATAAGCCCTTTGTGGTGAAGCTGTGATTTTTTTTTTATTTCCTGCTATACTTGATCTTTATTGCAGCAGCTTGATATTAGTAATCAACTTATGTAAAACAAAACAAAACAATCCAAAAAAAAGGGCAAAAAACCCTGCAGAAATCTGAACACATGGGGCCCGATTCTGTAGCATGAATAATTCCTCACTGCTACTGTAACAAAGGTGTTTTATTGTGAATGCCTCCAGTGTAGGACACAACTACAGGAATGCAAGGAGTAGAATCAAACCCACAAAGTATAACTTCAAACTGAAGCATCAAAGTACAATGGAGTTGCTCAGGAACTTAATACCTTTTTGAAAGTCAGTAGAACTCAGAATCTTAAATGTCTGAATTGCTTAAAAAAGAGACTTACAAGATCTCCTGAAAATACCAATTAGGCAGTTATTCTGTAGCAACATGCTGTATGATATAGGTCTATTCCAAAGGGGAAAAAAAATAAGAAATTAATACACACCATCTGTAGACGTGAAGGACACGAGTTGTTCTCCTGCCACGTAGCAATGTGTAGCCCCCCTCTGCAGTTATTAGGGAAAAAAGTGACACCTCAAGAAGACGCTTCGAGTTAGGTCATGGGAAAGACAGGGGACATTTTGCTCTGATTCTGAAACTGAGTGCCCAGTCAACTGCACCTTAGAGCAGTGAACCACCAGAGCCAGGGGCTGCTCTCTCTGTCTGTGATGTGGCTTTCATCCACAGGCTCTGCTGCTTGCCTTCTCCACAGAGCGTGATGGCCTCATTCATCCATATCGCTTCTTGGGAGCGTCCTCTGGTGCACACTGTCCTTGTGCACTTCTGAGGGACTGGCAGGTGCCCAACAAAACCGTGCTGGGGACAGTGACAGCAGTGAGGCAGTGCAGACTGCCGCAGTGCTCAAGACCATTCCCTGGCTCTGCTGAGCTCACTGGTACTGTAGATTTATGTTTTCTTTGGGATCAAAAATATCTTTTATTTATTTATGTATGTATTTATTCTGGAAGATAAATGCGAAATTAAGCTGCGTTCTCTCTAAACACTAGGAGAATGAGGAGTCATCTGTGCTTATCATCCTCCTCTTTTAGGAAACAAGGAAAGTCTGACTTCCCAAGTGTTCCCTTACTTCAAAACCTGGATTTGACTCCTTGCAATGTTGGTTCCTCGTGTGTCTCTGTTGCGCATTCAACATTGAACACCAATGTTGTCCAATTCATCACCATATGATGTAAAAGCTTTCTTTTATTTTTTTTCATGTATTGAAGTACAGCGTCCTTTTAAATGGTAGGAGAAATCCCCCTTCCCAAAGCATTTGAAATAGATAGAAATAAATGTCTGAGTTCCAGTCTGCAGAAACATGAGACACAAGAAGAAAATTTACATAGAAGCCTTAGGAAACAACAGAGGATATATTCACTTAGCAATAAAACCACTTTGGGAAATACCTGGCCATTGTATGTTCAGAAAATGAAACTGTTTGCCGTGCCGAAAAGAATCAAAGCCATTTGTCAGTCTGCATGCTTTTTTGCCTAGATATTTCTTCAAGAACGGCTGCCTCCTCCCCTCTCACTTTTACTGAGTTCATTCATTCCTGTTTCCTCAGGTTTCTAGAGGGAGCTTCTTTAAGACTTCTGAAGGCGGTGATGGTTAATTCCTGTTCTACTTCCTTTCTTCTTTAATTTGATAAAATAAGAATAGATCAAATCACTTTGCAGAAAGGATGTCATATCTAAAAACTCAAGATGAGATGATGGGGAAAACAGAGAATTCTATTCAGGTAGAGTATAACATGAGAAGCCTGGAAAAGCAGGAGGAAATTCAGTCACATTGCTGCATTGTGCTGCATTGTAGATGCTTCTTCATTGCCTGCAGGGCTCATGGCCTGACACAACCTTGCTTTGTGTCCTAACCAGAAGCTCATAACCTACCACCATGTGACAGGAATTGGGAGCACGAAGCCTCAGCTTCCTTGGATTCCTCGTGGTGTAGGAATTTATACTCTCCCATGTTCATCTGCCCAATTCCTTCCTCTCCCTAGATGTGATCACAGGGTCTGACAACTTGCTTTGTGCAGCATCTGACACCCCAGAAGATAGTTTGCAGGTTAGCATTTTGCTCCTTGTGAATCATTTCTTGTGACTGGCAGTTTAATGATGCACCTAAATGAACAATTTCAGGTTCTCACCAAGGTGTGATCTTGTAAGCTAAAAGACTGTGATCAGCATGTGAGTGCAGTCAGTTAAACACCCAGAGCACAGCAGGCTGAGGGAGGTGTTCTTTCCCCTCTACTCAGCACTAATTAGACCCACCTGGAGCCCAATCTGGGCTTCCCACTACAAAACAGTCATAGATCTACTTGCATAGAAGCAAGCCCAGCAAAGGGACCACAGAGACAAATAAGGGAAAGGAGCATCTGTCATGTGAGAAGGGCTGAGAGAGCTGGGACTGTTCAGCCTGGACGAGAGAAGGCTCAAGGGGATCTTACCAATTTGTGTAAATATCTGGAAGGAGCATGTAAAGACCATGCAGTCAGACTCTGCTCAGTGATGCTGAGGAGAGTGTTAAAAACAATACAGATTAAAAGGCAGGAGGTTCCACTTGAACATACAAATATGCTTTTTTACCATGAGGATGGCTGAGCCCTGGAACAGGTTCCTGATAGCAGCTGTGGAGTCTCCCTCTGTGGAAATATTCAAAGCTCAGCTGTCCATGGTCCTGGGCAATGTGCTCTAGGTGACCTTGCTTGAGCATCGGGTTTGGGAGCAGATGATCCACAGAAATCCCTTCCATCCCCAACTACTCTGTAACTATGTGAACAGAAAAGGATCTAATCAGACCCCCGTTATCACTCACACACATCATTTAGAGCCTCTAAACTTAGTTGAGTGTGTGTTCAATCCAAACACCCACAATGTGCTTCAGCTGCAACTAAATAAGCAATAACCAGGAAGAGATGGGGCTTTCCTGTGAACCTGGGAAATCAAAGACGCTCTCCTGGATAACCTATGAGGTTTTAAAGGGTTTTTTTGAGTTTTAATTATGGTGCAATTTCTCCCTTTTTCCCCATAAATACTGGAACAATACTAGTAGGCTGGCCTATCTACAGAAGATAGACAGCACTGGGAAAATTTGGCAGCTTATTATTCAGTGAAAGAGACTTTCAAAGTAAATCTGAATGCATAATAAACTGAACATATAGAGAGGACTTTCACCCTCTGTCACTCTTTTTATGAATTCCCATCAGTCTGTTGATAAAGTACAAAATCCAGGATAAATACAAAAATGCTGCTAAATTGTGCAAGTATTAGCTGTGATTCCTTATAATAATACTCTATTTCTAACTTGAGGATGCTTGGCACCATGGTGTTTTTCCAATGGGAATGTCCTTTCATGAAACTCTGGGTTAAGGTATTCTTCTAAATCACTGTTGCATTTTCTGCATTGTCTTCTTGGGTAGCCACATCCTGAAGCTAAAGAAGAGGAGCACAGGAATCCTAAAAAATTCAGGGGCAAAAACAGGTTTAAATACTAGAGAACTTCAAGCTAGAAATCTGGGGCACAACTTCTGTACCAAGAGTGTAAGGCAGCCTCCTGAGAGATCAGAAGTGCATTAATTTTAAAAATTAAAATTCATCTTTTATAGTCCACATTTGTCAAGTTGCCAGGCATCATGAAATAGGATTATTAGCAGCTGGAGAAGAAGGCAGGGTAAACCTATTAATCCCAAGCCACTCTCTGCAGGAGGGGATTTACAGATTCCTGAAAAAACGTCTACTCAGCCTGCAAGAGCCACAGCAAACAGCTTACCTGTGTGCATGATCCAGGGCCTCAGGTGCACCCACATGAAGCGGGAAGTGTTTTCCCTTTGTGTGTATGTGCAGTACTGAAAAAGCGGTTTGGGGGATAAGGACAGTCAGGTCTGCCCCTCACCGCGGTCTCTCTGAGGATTATCTTGCAGAGAAAACCTGTAAATAGCCTTAGCAGCTATTCCTGATGAGACACCTGCCTCCCCCTGTCTTCAGGCACGTGGGAGATCTTTAGTTTTGAAAAATGTTGCCTTTTACTGAGCTATTGTATAAGTTTAAAGCCTCATGACCTGGTTCCTCTTGAGAAACTCAGAGCTTAGCTAAGCAGGCTGCAAATTTCTTTATTTATGCTAAAGCCTGTTTTAAAAGCCATCTCTTGAATTGTAGGTTGAGGTGATTTATAAAGTGCAAGCTTTTTAGTTATTAGCCAATATTCAGTTTTAATATCAGTTTTAATAAAAATGTAAGAGTGCAATTAATCTTGCAAATTAAGGAATGAGGAAGGTACAGGTGGTTTTAATGCCTGCAAAGTAATAAGACTGAAAAAACAGAGTCTATCACAACAAAATGTGTTTATGCATATACACGGGCTCATGCACAGTGTTTCCCATATATCTTGACTGTGCAGTGGAGAATGTAACCTAGAATGGTAATGGAAATATTTATGTGCCTTTGTAGTGGACTGGAAGGCAAAATACAGGGGTATGAAGTACAGGGCTTAAAGGATATAAAATACAGACTTGGTAATTCAGTGGGGAAGAGTAACTCATCTTAGACTTGTGTCCATGTGCAGTACAATGAAACTGTAAAAATCCGCCCCCCGGTAAGATCTGCAATTATGTATTGCCTCGTTATTCACACATTATAATTTGTCTTTGGCTTCATTGCATTTACAGTGAAAGAAACGCTTTATTTCCTAGACTGCACTCTTTGCTTTGTCACTTCTCTCAGTCTTCATCCTCAGCCTTCATGTGTCACTAACTGAAGGAGATGAAGCACAAAAATTATTAACCTAAAAGCAGACTTTAATTAAACTCAGTGTTTTAGCCAACAAGGGCAGTTGAGTTTGGTCCTGAGGGGGAGGCCCGTGTTCTGATTTGTGAGTAGTATCAGTTCACACTTTCAAAAGGTCTTCCAAACACGGTTCAAGGCCTTTCCCTGGTATCAGAAAGAATACTTCAAATTTAGTGGGAGTTGGGTATGTCACTTCTTTAGACTCTTTTGACAATCCTAATCTGTGTATACTATTGAAGTCTTTTGCCTTCTAGGGCAACCAAAATGCCAAGTTAGATTGTGGAAATCAGTCCCTGATGTGCATGAAAATACTTCAGAATCTGGGGGGATCTGTGCGCCTATGGAAAATGGGTAACCCTCCAGTTTTCCTCTGAGAAAAGGTTAGGAAACACTTCTACCATCTTTTTCAAACCCTGGAAAAGCAAAATGGCTTTTCAATTCCTCACGTGTGTAATGCCATCCCCAAAAGAAATAAATGAACCAAAGAAAATGGCATGAGTCATTCAACTAGAGACCATCTGCACCCTTACACTGCTACCCACCATCTCTGGCTGATCTAAAAAATTTAGTGTGTGTGTTGCAGGAATTGGTCAAGTTTCCTATCAGGGATCATGGCACAATATTCTGCTGAAATTCACTAAAAGACAGTTCCTGTCTCACAGGGCCTGTATTCGTAGCTGATGGGGCTGATAAGGCAGAACAGAAAAGCCAGCAGCTCTGCCAAGATTGCACAGCAGGTCATCAGCTTGGCCATGAACTGCTCCCAGGTGGTTTCAGTGCTGGTCTGATACATTTTAAAAGTCATAATTCAAATCACCTTTGCATTATCCTAGTACAGAGTATGCACAAAGACAATTCCAGAAAGGAGGGCAAAGCAAAGGGATATGGGGTCTGCTAAGTAATGCAAATCCAATAAATCCTGGTTATTTACATCCCCTGGAATCAGAGACCTTTCATGCTTTTTGTGGGGCAGTAAGTAGCTGTTCTTAGTCTAGTCTTGAATGGAACAAAAACCAGACAATTGTGCCAGCATTTGCTGTACTGTAAATTCTGGTAGAGTCAATGGCTCTGTCTATGAGGAGGCAACTCCATAACATGATTTGCCTGATTAACACTTAGACCTCTGCCATAATGGTCTTACGAGAAAAACTGGCCCTTTATGTCCTTTGGGAAGTTCCAATATAAAAAAAGTCCAACGACAAGTTGTCTAACAATGAGGAAAGGTACCCCATTCCTTCCACTTCACTCTAGCTTCACTTCAGCTCTTGTGAAGATAGGTCTTTGGTGTCACACTCCAAATCTCAGTTTTTGACAAAGAATTCTGCAGGAAGCAGGTGAGCAAAGGTTCAGAGCCTTAAGCACATTCACATTGAGAGTAAGAAGTGATGTGTTTAGCATATTATAAGTCTACTGCTTATAAGTACAAGTGCTTGGTATAGAGGAGGGCTAGGGATTATACTATACCGTGCCTGGTTTTTATATATATATATCTGTAGTTCATGGGATTATTGAGCACATACATTGTGCCATGCCATGTCCATCCCAAGCCACTTCTGTCGAGGTTGTAATTTTAAATAACTGGGGGAAAATGGAGAGCATAGATTCTAATAAGTGCCTTTAGGTTGCATGATTAAAAGCTCATCCCTCCCCACGCATGAAAGAGCACAGAGAGCAACAGAGCAGACAAAGGGACCCCAGTGAGCTGGTTCAAAGTCATGGACATCCTGCCCAGCTTGTCCCAGGGCTGTCACAGGAGACCCATGAGCAGGAGGTGGCACCATCATATTGAGTCAGTGGAAGAGGTGATCTATCACCTCCCAGACTGAGAGGTTACTGCCTGCTGTATGGTGCTCATGGGATGCAGGGCAAAAGAGTCTTTGGGTGGTGCAAAACTAATTGTAGGATGTTGAGAGAGAGAACAAAGGTAGGGAAATGGAGCAATCAAGTGGAGGAGAAAGTGTAGGAAAAGAGAGGAAAAGGCAGTAAAAGAGGCTGGTTGTGCATAAATAGCCTGAGCACCTTTGTCTGACCATGTGCCTGATCAACAGATTTTATCCTATTTTTTCATTAAACTCCATTTCTAAGTATTTTAATGGGTAACAGTCTTCCTCTAGGCTGAAACCCATCATCTCTCCATTTCCTAAAACTGTCATAACAACTAAGGTTTTGTCTCCTGCTTCCTCTGTCCATCCAGCAGCCAGGATCCATTCAGAAATATCATACCAGTTCAACCTATCCAGATTATTGCCAAGTGGTTAGATTATTCTGATACTCCAAAAACAGCTTTCCACAGCTTATTTGATCCAAAAAAGTTATAAAAAACATATTCTAAATAACTCAACACAGTCAACTATCTGAAAGTGAAATTGTGTATTCCGAGCTCTGAATACCCATTTGCAATTTTTAGGGATCATTTTGTAACTCTTAGACAAGCACATTTTAGGAAGGAATTAGCCATGCAGATATTTATCTGCCTGTCGCTGTCTAATTTCATTCCTGAAATCTAATATTCTGTGTTGCCTAGGTATGGGTCTTTTAAATGAGGAATTTAATATTTCTATGGTTTGTCAGTTTGCTTTCTGCAATTTTTTTTAATGAAGTCAAACCAGATATGGGCTATATTCTTCAATTTCTTATAATAAATTTATAAATAAGTAAAGCTTGATAAGCCAATGGGTAATCCAAATTCTATACAATAATGGGTGCTGTATTTTTTTATTATACCTGTGTAGACACACTGGTGTCACACAATATTTTGTGCGCAGTTTCAGGATATTGTTTCAGACTGTGATCAGTAAAGATTTTGAGTACTCTTTTAAGTACTCTATTATATTTGACTTATAATTTTTATACATCTTTTATATGGGAAATGCCATCTGAAGTTTGGAACAGCAACCCAAGATTCAGAACTACCAGATGTCCACCTGTGCTTCAATGCAGTTGAATTACACTACGAAATTGCTGTAGATGGTTTCTGGCTTCTGTTCTTCTGATTCTTGCTATGGAAAGAGAAAACAAAAAAGAAACACTTTGCATAGAAAGTCATGATTGTTTAGACAGTTAACAATATTTATAGCCTATGTATAAGTTCAGTGTTTGGAGACCCTTAGTTGAAGAAGGGAGGTAGTGAGGAGGATAGGGCTGGACTCTTTTCAGTGGTGGTCACTGACAGAACCAGAGGAAATGGCCACAAACTGAAGCATAAAAAGTTCCACAGGAACTT
>JAWLRI010001102.1:1253083-1264411 GCA_034781795.1 Crypturellus tataupa
CTGCATGTGCAGGGGGGTTGGACTAGATGACCTCTAGAGGTCCCTTCCAACCTTAGGCATTCTGTGATTCTATGAACGTATATCAGAATTTCAATAATATATGTATATGAAACATCTATAACATATAACATACAACATACATACTTAACCAACCTGATAGCCCTGTTTTAAGTGGGAGGTCAGACTAGAGACCTCCAGATGTTCTTTTCAACTTAAATTATTTTATGACACTGTGTTAAATTTATCTTCTATTACATTTGCAGAATTTTCTGATATTTTCTTAGTTAAGATATTTCGTTAAGTTTCTTAAATAATATCTTTCTGATATTTTCTTAAGTTGTGTTATGAAATTTAGGAAACTGTCTAACTTTAGTAACCATGACACAGGGTGTAAACCCATTATGCCATAGCCTATAGCCTTGAGTGCTAGACGAAAAAGGAGACTCTCACTACGACCTCTCTCTTAATGCAGCAAGGGCTACGTGCTGTCTTATAAGCCACAATGCCACTTCAGGAGAACAAATCTCTGAGGAACAAGAGTGTCTGATAGGGAGAAGAAGAAGGCCAGTTCACACTCAAATAAATTGAGCTTAGATGAAGCTCATCTACTAATCCACAAGAGATGATAAAGGCCAAAGACTGGGCACCAAGAAAATGTGCATATTCTGTTACTATAAGAAAGATGAAGTTTATCAGTTCCCAATCAAGGAGCAGGACTGCAAATTGTTACAGAAATACTTCAGAAATGTACTCTACTCCTCTTATTATTTTCTTCCTTCATTAAGTACTATTTTCTTAATGTATTTAATTTAATGCTTTTATAAACAAGAAACTATCAAATGCTGAGCAACATCCTGTCCTTTATATAATTTTTCAAGGTTTATTGATGGAAGTGTGGTTTGATGTTTTAATCCCTAGAAATTGGACCTGGTAAGAAAAATATTAAATATATGAAAATGTAAATAAATAGAAACTAAAACTAGGAATATAATTGATTCAAAAAATGGCAGAGCAGAGTGTTTTATCTGCATTGGGGCAACTTTTCTTCCTTTTTTTTTTTTTTTTCTGAAAAAGCAAGATACTAGCTTCTCAGTAAGTTTCAATTTTGATCTAATAGCATATTGTAATAGAATATACATCAGTTTAAAACACATCTGACCCACATCTGATCTGTGTGTGATCTGAGCTGGCTTCCAGTAACTCAAAGAGATCAGAATAAGTTGTTTCCATACCACACAATTTTGCAATCTCCACCCAGGTGACTGGTAAATCGGATAAAGGTGACGGATCAGATTCAAAGACATTTTTTCCCCACTTGTATTTAAAACCAACTCTACATCAGTTGTACAAATGCTACAGTGATCTTTAAGAGCTCATGAAGTTATTTCCAAAGAGTTTCATGACTAGGAGCAAATTAAGTCTGCCCTGCACTCCACGGAGATGTTTGAATTCAGTCCTAGGTCTGAACACATAAACTCTGTTGCTGCTGATTTAGGTCCCCAGATACAAGTACATGGTGTCCTATGAAAATGTATTCTAACCATGCTGCAAAATCTGTATGAATGTCCATATATTTCCCAGAAAATAATTCTTTTCTTTGCTCTTCCCTTTATAAATATCTACTGCTGTCTAAAGATGAACATGAAAATACTTGGAATGAGGAGAAGGCCACAGGGCCACATGAAGTAGTGCTGTCACAGGAAAACTAAAGACCAAAACATTTCAGACACTCCAGTCCTAAGCGCAGGACCTGAAGAAAATCATCTGTTCCTCACCCCTTTCATGCCTACTCTGTGTATGTTTTGCCTGTCTTCGATGAGAACTGTAAGCAGGTGCTTGTTCTTTCTAAAGGTTCATATGATGCTCTTGAGAAAGGCTCCATGCCCTCATCGCAGCACTTCATCCCTCTTGAAGTACAAATAGCAATGATGCAAGGAATGCCAGGCTCCAGGAAGTCAGTCGTCAGTATAATGCACTTTTTATCCTTGGGTTTTGCTCGTAATTCTGCAGAAAAATGTGCTGCAGGTTTAAAGGTTTGAGAGGATTTTGTTTAAGGGATACAAATGGGTATTTAAGGGCTTGGGCCAGGTAATATTCAAGAAAGCAGTTGCAACTGGTGAGTTCTGGGAAAGGCTCATGCCAGATGAAAATAAAAGTGAATGGGGAGTGTGCTAGTGATGGTTATTTGGATACTAAGTGGAATTACAAACTCAGAGTCAGTGTTCACAAGTTTCCTGTTCTCTTGATTTACTTGCTGAAGGAAAATATCCACAAAGCCTTTAAAGCCCAGGCAAGATGCAGAGGCAGAAAGCAATCACGGTTTTGGTGGGATTTTTTTTTTTGTGTTTGCTTGCTTGTTTGTGTTTTGTTTTTCTTTCTTCCTGCTATTCCTTTAATGGGTGTAAAGTTTCAAGAAAAATATCTGAGAATTTTAGAATTCTTCCTTCACTGAAGTGCATGGTTTCATTAGTCAGTAAAACCAAGAGAAAATCGGGAAAAAAAAAAAGCGAAGGAAAAAAATGAAGGAAAATAATGAAAGAAAAAGAAAAGAAGGAAAAAAAACTAAGGAAAAAAATGAAGGAAAAAAATGAAGAAAAAAAAAAAACGAAGGAAAAGGAAAGGAAAAAAGAAAGAAAAAAGCAGGTTTCTGTCTGCTTTGTCCAGATTACAATATCCATGTTTCAAGGGAAAAACAAAATTCTGGAGTCAGAAGTCAGTATATGAATATGCGAATAGGCCTGGTAATTGACCTTTAAAGTGAAATTTACTTTTAGAGATCACCATTCTGCAAGCAATGACCTCATCTTGCATGTTAGATGGAGAGACCTTAGTTTTCAAGCATCACTTGAAAGCATCATTCTGCCTATCAGCATTGAATTGAAGATTAGTTTGCCACTATTTATCATTCAGTAACCTTCTGTTTCCACATGGAGAGAGGCAGAGATGGTTTACACATTCAGAGTTGTCTTTGCTTAGAGAGAAAGCATTCTACCCAGCAGTATTTATGTTACACAGACACCTTAATCTTCCATCTGACATTTTCTCTTTATCAGACCTGTTTATCACTAAGCTCTGGAGAATATTTTGTACCTCTTGGTCATTCTTGGAGCATCTACTGAGGACAGAGGATTCCTCTCTAGCCCTGCATTAAATTGGTATGTTATCATCTCGTCCTG
Organism: Crypturellus tataupa; assembly: GCA_034781795.1. Lineage (NCBI taxonomy): Eukaryota > Metazoa > Chordata > Aves > Tinamiformes > Tinamidae > Crypturellus > Crypturellus tataupa. The sequence continues at coordinate 1,256,260 of JAWLRI010001102.1, forward strand.
ACTTTGGGGATTAAATGAAGACATTCTCTAAAATAGCCTGTTGTGCGTCAAAAGTCACTACCTGTTTTTTTTTTTGTTTTTTTTTTTTGTTTTTTTTAAGGTATGGAAATCTGGAGAACAGTAGTGCAATGTTGGGGAAGATTTGGCAAAAGCTCTTAATTGAGAGGAAAATTAATCTACCTACATGTCCATCATCATAGAGAACAAAGCTATAACAAATCATATGACTGATGGTTGTCATTCCTGCATCACTGGGGACAGCCTAGCATAGAAGAAAAAAAATCAGCAAATGAGGCTTAGGTAGGGAAACCTCAAGGAAAAGCAAACAGAATGTTTCAATTTGCAGGCTTAGAGCAAGTTTTTGATTTTTCTCCTCCTCTCCCCAAAGTGCATTCCTATCCCTAACGAAGATTCAGTGTTACCAGGGTCAAACCTCAGCGCTCAGCTCTGTCCATGGCAGCTCAGGGCCCCGAGCTGGGTACAGAACCTGGAGCCAGGCAAGCTGTTGGCTGCAGAGCTCAAGCAAATGCGATGCGGATGGCTCCAAGAAATCTGTGCCAAGGCCAACAGCTGTCTCCAATCATCTCTTTCCACCTGTGGGTCTTACAAAAAACATGCTTTATTCATTAGCTTTGGCTGAGCCGTATGGAGTACACTTTGCACAGAAATATCATTGTGGAACTCTGCAAACTTAAAGTAGTGCGTATCAAGGAATTCTGCTTCCAGCTCCTGAGAGTGCTGTTGAACGCTCAGTCCTTGCTAGGACAGAAAATCTGATTTTTTGGGAATCTTTCTGTGAGTTTGTATCAGCATAGTAAGAAAGAAACAAATAAGCAAACAATAATAATAATAATAATAATAAAAACTACCAAGAATCCATGTGACTATTTTTTTTTTTATTTCAGCAAGGGTAATTACTGAGTAACTTAATTTATCAGCAGGGAGCATTTTGGGAATCTAATAGCATATTGCCTCCTTGTTCCTGGCAGGTCTCCTTGTCTTAAAAATAATTTAAGTGATAAGAAGAGGAGAGGAATATAAATCCTGCAAAGCAGAACAGCCTGCTGTACTGCTTTGCAGACTGTAACTACATAGCTGTGATCAGCACATGGAATCTGATTATCTTCAAGCTGTTTAGGCGTCATTTAAATAGAATAAATCTGGAGAGGATGGTGCTAAGAATGGAAATTCCATCAAGAAAATGAAAAAAAATCTAGGAGGTGTCATCTCTCTCATCTGATACAAAAATTAAGCCAAAGACGAGAAGACGAGATTATTTCCTGTTGATGGAAGGTACAGTACACATTTTGGAAATACAAGGACATTGAAAACAATCAAAATTCATAATTTTAGTAGGGAAATTCCTCTAAGTAGAAGTTAGAGGCTGAGTTCCAATAGCTCGCATACCTGTCATGATTTTCAGTGAAGGTTCATTTGCAAGAGCACATACAGAACAGGGTAGGTTTTAAAGTCTGACATTTAGCTTGATCAAACTGGTGTGGATTTGGTTTAGAGCTTGATCATGGTCTCCTACTGAAGGTCTTGTTGAGCACGTCTGAGTCATCTTCACAATGCTAAGCTTCTCAAAATGAATGACAATTTAATTTAATAATTTAATTTAATTTAATAATTTAATTTAATAATATTCTCCAGCACTGGAACCTGAAACAAAACTGAGACACCGAACGGCCATATATTGCCAAAAACTGGGGAACGTCTGCTTGCATCTGCACTTGCTATGAAGCAGATAAAAAGTAGTGAAACCATGACTCTGAATGACTGCAGAGAGATTGTGTCTAGGACCTGAATTAGCATGGTTTAAACTAATTAAGGCATCTCTGACACTATTGCAGGTATAACCTGAGGTGAATGCAAGGAATAATAAAAAAATAAATAAATAAAACTATTTTTGTGTAGTTTTAATAACATATAGAAATATTGCTTTTGGCCATGTCATTTCATTTGACCAAACTAAAAGCATAAAGAAAAAAAATTATTTTCTCTTTGACATATTATTATTGCATGAGGCATGTAAAATAATGTTCAAAGCCTCTGTGACCTACAGCTGGCTAGCCTGTTCAGGTAGACCTACCTGAATGTGCTTTCCTCTAAAGACAGTATACTACAACCACCAAAAAGGACTTCAATGTCTCTTTAAAAAAAAAAAAAAAGATTTACAGAATAAAAAAAAAAAAAATTACTCTTGGCTATTTTGAAGAATTTTATTTTATCTTTCGCCATTAAATCCTCACTGCAGATTTTGGTAAATCTCTGTAACAATAAGGAATGGTTCAGATCTGTCTCCTTCCTTTGTTGCAGAACAGTCTTAAATATTAATTATTTTCCATTTTTATTACTGTTTCTCTCATATGTAAAAGTGGAGAATCGGAGCATGAAGATAGTCCTGTCTCATTTCAGCTAATGAGAGGTTGGATTTTTGGTGGACTCATTAATACGAATTTCAATGGCTGGAGATGACCTGTATCTGAATTCCCTAACATTCATTTAGCTCTTTTTATTGTTCAAGGAAATGAATAAATAGACTATAGCAATAGAAATCCTCCAGACAATAATTTTTTAAGCAAGCCCTTGGACGTACTGAAGGTGCCACAAGGGTACCAGACTATGCCTGGTGTCTGGAGCAGAGCTGGTTATCAGCCAGGGACAACGGCCGCTGTGGAGGGCATCAGAGCATTGCCATGGATGTAAGCACGGGTATCCCTGCTCGTGGAGATCAGAAGCGAAGCCATGTAGCAGGAAGCAACTGAAACTAGAAGCTTTGGTGAAATTTTATTTCATTCTTCATTTAAGGATGGACAGTACAACGCCAACATCAAGCCCAACGCCAAAAAAAAAAAAAAAAATCAAAAACAAAGCAATATTCTAGAATCAGAAAGATATTCCCTGTCTTCTGACCTTCCCTGCAAGCTAATTGGCGTTAGAGTTGCCACAGGGAGAGGGATATCACAGATCATGTTCAGCCACATTGTCTCACCAAGAAGGGTTATGGTGCTGTGTCACAGGGAACCTGCTCTTTGTGGAGGAAGGAGAGCCCAAGATTCTCACAAGGAATATATCAATAATAATGCTAACACTTGGAAATCAAAATGCTTCAGACGATAAATAACTAAGTTTTTTTTTTTCTCAAAAGAAAAGATTTTTCTGGGTGATAAATAATATATTTTGTCTACTTGCATATCAGATATTTCTAAAACAGTGAGTGCATTGGTTTAAAACTTAGAATCCTTCCAAGATTTCCCTGTAACAGAGGTTTGATTAGATCTTTGCTTAGAATAAGAAAAAAGAAAATATTTTTTTCACTGTGAGGTGGCCAGATATTGGAACAAGTCCCCTTTGACATTTCAGAGCTGACTGGACAAAGCACTGAGCCACTCGCTGTCACTTCAGAAACCTGCTCTAAGCATCCAGGTCAGAGATCTCCAGAGGTCTCTTCCAACATAAATTATTCTGTGATTCTGCTATCATAGCTCGCTTTTCTTTTTTTCTTCTTTTTTTTTCTCTTCTTTTTTTCTCTTTTCTCCAGATTTTCATGAAGTCTATTTTAAACAACAAGACTGTTTTTTTATTTTTTTTTCTCAAAATAGTTAGTGATCTTCTCTTTGATGCATGTGAGAAAGAAAAAGCAGAAGGTTTAAAATATTTGTGTATGGATTCAATAGTGATCGCAAGCAGTTTGCACCCCAACATTGCCTCATGCCTTCTCACAGCCTTCCCTTTCATTAAGGATTGCCTCCATGTTTGCTATAGGACATGGAAGATTAGGATTAAGCTGCTGGTTTAGTCAGTAGCTTTAAGATCTTTTTTCTTTAATATCCTGGATAAATCACTGGAATTTTTCTAAATGAATACTGAAAATCACTTAGGGACTTAAGAAAATGCTATCTTCTATTCCTGCATCTCCAGCTGAAGGTGATAATCACTTTCTATGTTGCAGAAGGGCTTGTGAGAATTAATGCACCTGTGCTTGTGTGTCATGCAGCTTTTGGTGATAAGTGGCTGTATAAAGGCATGGGTAATTTAATTAAGTCTATTCCATTTTGAGTATAATGTTACATTCCTTCTGTTCTATAAACTCAGCTGTGGGGAGCTGTCTGCATTTAAAAATATATACTCACTTCATAAATGTATCCAGGCTTGGATTAAAAGGATGACACCTGCTCGGAAATTCTGTAGGCAAGATAAGAAAAGAATTGATTTCCATCAGGAGGTCCCTTTGCAGAATTAGCTGTAGAAGGGACTAGAACTCACATAGAAAACCTTAGTTAAGAACAACCAGGGAGGCAGAAAGAAGAAGCATATTTTCCTCTTGGTAGTCCCTCTTCAAAGCAGAGAGAAAACTGCAGCCCTCATCTTGGCAACACTTAGTCTCTCCCATATAAGATGATCTGGTAATGTTCCTGATCTGAGGACCCAGATTAAGTAGTATTACAGCTTTTTAAACCCATCTACCAGTCACGTTCTGTCAATGAGGCTTGGGAAGTATGCACTGAAAGTCTGACTTTGGTCACTCCAAGTGAGATGGGCCCTTTTGCTGGAACACCAAGGCCAGACGTATCTGCAAATGAGAAACTTTGCTGACCAGTATCAAAGATCATGTTAATGACCATTGAAACTTACGTAGAAGCTCTTTCTGTTTAATGTAATCTTTGTGCCAAGCATTAGTGGTGCACTCGCACAGGAAGGAAACCTACCACTACAACAAAGATACGAGCATTCAGAAACTGGCATTCCCAAAGCTAACAAATAGATCTATTTCCTTGCCTTCTGCAGAGGTCACTGTCTTCAGCAGCATCACAGTCTGCCAGACACCATAGATGGGGGATATGAAAACAATTTGAGATACTGTGACAGCAAATGGGAAAGAGACCTGGCCCCCAAAAGTGAGCTACAAAAATATGGGGACCAAGCTCTTCTTATTATTGGTATAAGATATAATAAGGGACAATAACCACAAATTATAGCTTGGGAGGTTCAGGGAAGGGCAGGCCAAGAAGAAGTTGCTTAGAGAAGTTGTCCATTCTTAACTTACCATCCAAGACTTGCCTACACGTAACCACAGCTGAATTAATCTAGTTTTGGAAACAGTCCTGCTTGAAGCAGGAGCTTGGACTGGAGACATACCGAGATCACTTCCAACGAATGAGAATAGGCCAAAGGCAACAGATGTTAAGGAAACTGTGCAAACAATGTTTTCTTTGACTTTAGGTACATCTGCAAACTCTACAATCATTACAAAGTTCTCCAAATCTTTTGTCCTCCTGTTTAGTGCTCATATTTTTTTTGTTTGAGACTGACATTGGTAAGATATTCTTGGAAAAGAAGTGTTCTGCATATCAGGATTTGTTGCAAAAAGCTCCTGGAAAACTTTGCAAACATACTTGTATACTTACATACTTGGAATGCCTAGCAACCTGGAAGAGAACAGAGCAGAGAAATTAGAAGATTTTAGAAAAGGCCATTCTGTAGATTGTGATCTCTGCAGAAAGGAAAAAGAACCTGTTTACAATGGAAAATAGCAACAAAGAACGGTGCAATGACTATCAGTAGAAGTGAAACATATTCTGTGTCCAAGATTGCCATTTAATGAATCTCCTAAGTTCTAACTGCTTAGAACCTGATCCACGGTGTTTATAATCATGTTTCCAAGGGCAGGATATTACTGTTTTCTATTCCAAGAAAGTTCCAGATAGTTTATTCAGGTACATTCCCATGGTTATTCAAGCAAGATGTCAGGCATTCTGCTTGTAGTGTGCCATGCACCCTGTGCTTCTTTATGCATATGATCTAGAACCTGTATATCTACCTTCGTGCTGTTGCTTCTCCCCACATCTTCCCTTCTGCATCTATGACTTTTGTGATGAATTCTAGAAAAGTTCATCAGTAGATCTGAGACACTGCACAAGAGTAACACGTTCAAGAGTCTGTCGTTGAGCCAGTGGTGTTACAGGCTGCAAGCAAGGAAGCAAACTTCCTTCAACACTGAAAGGATGGTGTTATCTGATCGGCTCCAGGATCCCACTTATTGAAGAAAGAGCCTGCTATGCTGTGCCCAGGACTCCCACTAATCTGAATGCAGGGCATTTGTTGTCCACAAGAAATCTGGATAAATATACTTTGCTAGTCATTTAACATAAACTCCTTGTGCAGGATATTCACCCAGGCGTGTTGCCTCTAATAGCGCAGAGTGCAGCTTCCATGATCCAGGAATCTCTGCTCCACAGCCTCTCCTCTCTTCTTTGCTGTCTGCTATGGGCTTGCTGCGGTGTGAACAACTTGATACCACTCAATTCTCAGTTTATGCAGCCTTACAAAGCTCCATCACAGCCCACAGAGCTGTAGATGTGTCCACGGGTCATCTATTTTTTACTTCTATTCAAATGAATGTATCTCCTTAGTCATGAATTATTGGAGAAGGATGTTATTCTTTTGGCAAAAGGCTGAATGTGTTCTTTGGTTGCTTGGATTTTGGAGTGAAAAAACAGCTGCAAAATTGTTTATCTTGCTGGCTGAAGCCATAGTTCTGTTCTTCCATTCACACAACTCACAAAGAGGGAAAGTTTAGTTGATGTCTTCTTTGTTCTTCTACTTTTTTTGTGATCATCCTGAGGACTTTTCAAAGCAATTAAGTTACAAGGGCCTGATAGGTTATCACACTCAGCGGATTTGCCCATGTGTTTGTTTTTAGCCCAAGGCAAATGCCAGATAATACAAATTATCCCTTCGATGACATCCATGCCCTGAAATAAATTACTTCACATTTCCCATGTGCTCTGAGTACACACCATTACTGGAGCTCAGCTAACAAGGGCAGGGTTGTGTACATCTACCACTCAGTGCATCACCCGGGGCTGCTTTTGTCAACGTAATGAAATTGGGACTTTTAGGGCACAGTTCATCTGTCCTGTTTTAAATGTGTCTAGGGTAACATGAATCATACCCAATGAACATATATTCCTGCCTATTTTTTTTTGTGCAGAAAATCTAGGCAAGAGCTCAAATGTATTCAATTTGTCCTAGTGAATCCCACCCACTGTCACTTTTTAAGTTGTCCTGATTTTGTGCCTGATATCTAAACCTGGGGAGGAAAAGGAGAGCAGGAGTTAGCACATTTGCTGTACACTGTCTATGCTAGAAGTTAATATCCCACCAAGGACTGAGAAGGCAGTCTGAAGGCTCCCATTATCAGTTTGATTTATAAATACAACAATGTGGTATATAGACACAAATTTCAAGTTGCCAAACAGCTACCACATGACATCCTTATTGAAAAAAGTGACACTTTATAGTACCCATAGGACACATGTTTAATGAATGAAGGACTAGCTAAATGTCAGTACTTAAAAGGGAAGCATCAGTGGAAAAATCACTATTATTTAAGGGACATTTGTAGAGTCCTCCAGAAACTCATATGGTCCTGATGGTGCTCAGGATTTGCTGCCATTTTCTGGAAATAGAAAAAAAATGACACTTGACGATAAATAAAGATGAAAGCAGAACAACAGAGCCCCGGCATGCCATTTTGGTACTTGCATTGGGACATCATTTTCTGTTGTATCCCCAGGCCCTGTTCCACCACTGAATTCCAGGCTGGCTGATCGAGTACCATATCTCTTTTAATGTGAAGTGAGTAAGGGGATGCTCAGCCAGTTTCTTTCAGCCTTTTAAAGTGGAGCCCCATATTCACTGGGCATATTCATCCCATATAGGCAGACCAAACAAAACAGTACACATAGAGCAACGTGGAATCCAGGCTGTCTTCCACAATGGACACCATCAGCATGTAGTCCAGCAGTGTTAGATTCTCAGCAGTTTTGCAAAGCTTATGCTTATGCTTGATCTTGTATTCTTAACAAATTCAGGTCCTAGAAAGGATCTTCCAGATCATTCTGCCAGTTGAGAAGTCTCACAAAATAGCCTTAAAACACTTCTCCAGATCTAGAAAAAATTATATATTTTTAATCCAGTCCTGCGATTCTTACTAAGTGACCTAAATAATGAGGGAAAAAAAAGATAGAGAGAAAGAGAAAGAGAAAGAGAAAGAGAAAGAGAAAGAGAAAGAGAAAGAGAAAGAAAAAGAAAAAGAAAAAGAAAAAGAAAAAGAAAAAGAAAAAGAAAAAGAAAAAGAAAAAGA
>JAWLRI010001102.1:1264560-1290252 GCA_034781795.1 Crypturellus tataupa
AAGAAAAAGAAAAAGAAAAAGAAAAAGAAAAAGAAAAAGAAAAAGAAAAAGAAAAAGAAAAAGAGAAAGAAAAAGAAGAAAAAGAGAAAAGAAAAAAGAGGAAGAAAAAAGAAAAAAGATCTGTGTTTGTATGAAATATAGACTGTAGGAACACTGAGAGATCCAGCCTAAATCTGAAGTTTGTTGCAGGTTTTTCCTGGTGGATAAGTTGGAATTTGACCTGCTGAGATGAGCAGTTTGAGTTACTGACATGCGATACTTTCTAGACTTTCTATAGTCTGGCTCTAACAGAGATGATAGCAGGTAATAAACCACTTGTTGCTTCCGTAACTAGTAGCAGGTGGTGGAGTAATGTCATGTAGCAGGGAAAACAGTGGAGCTCACCAGGCAGGCCAATGTCAGAAGTCAAGATAATTTTAGCTTCCATGCTTGTGAAAATCGAATAACTTAGGAGAGTATTAAAGTGCATTTGCAGAGTATATTTTAAATTCATATATGTAATTATTCCCTGAAGAAGGGCTATGCTGTGCTCCCATTGCAAGGAACTGAAATGCACAGAAACTACCCAACAGATCCTGAATTTTGGATCCCTGTAGTTAAATACGCATAATAAACGGCATAATAAATGTGAGGAAGGTACAGACTCAGAATCACTCAAATGTGGTCTGAATTACATTTTTCTCTGGACTGTAGCTCAAAGCAAATGTGTTAGGAATATAAGTATAAACTACTGTTTATTTAAAATCAGGATATAGTATTTTCTGAACATCACTTGTATATTTGTAGTTTAAATGACTACTAAAAAAAAGTATATACACCCAGTCTGATGTGTAATATGCAATTTAAGATTCTTCATTAATATTAGTCACATCCATTGGGGGTTTTTGCCCTAAAACAGTTCTAACATTTAGTTTATGCATCATTCTTGGAAGGGAAAAAGTTTTTAGCATAGTGGGCCCAACCTTTTCCACCATACCTGATTTTGCAGTTTAGGCTCATCAGGTGTTGACACTGTGTGAAGAGATGGCAAAATACTGCCTTTATGGGTGACCGAGCTGTCTCCTACATCCACTACTTAGAATGATAAACAGAGAGGAAAACAGCCTCAGTAGAACTGGAGAACATAGAGCCATACAACTATTCCCATTAAATTAGAATTGGAGCACGTGAGTGAGGTGCTGTAGGCCCTTTCAGAAACTCTGCCCCTGATAAATGAGTAGTTCTTATGTAGCCTCTGCAGATATAGAGGTTGTATTACAAGCCTGGTCCCGAGAAGTCAGTACTGGGTTAGAAAAGAGACTTAAGAGAATTCGGAGGCCTCTTGTGTGTTTGTTACAGCCAAGCGCCACTGGTTTCCTTAGTGGTGCCCAGTACCTCGGTATCCCTCCACTCGCTCCTCTGTGCTAGTGCCTGGGTGAGTCTATTTTCAGGAGTCCTTGGTACTATCTTTATCCTGGATTTCACGGTATCCCAGAAGTTCCCTTAAGCTATCTATCGAAAGTTCAGCAAGTGGAAAGTGATGGATTGCATAGGCAAATTGCCTCTTGACTGCAGGAAACAAGCAATTTCAGATGCATTTACATATACATTCACAGGACTAGTTTGTGCTGCAGCTTTACTAATACCTATATATGCTCCAAAATTGTAACAGAGTCCTTTTCATTTATTGGCTAACACCAGCAAGAAAATTAGATCTAGGAAAATCCTACAGCAGAGACTAATTTGATAGAACCTAGAGGGACCCTAAGAAGATTTGATCAGAAAATTCTGAACTTTTTTTTTAACTTTTGAAGTGTTGAGTATAAAATTTAACCTTTAATCAGACAGTACTATCTAAGGTCACTTCAGATACTAATTCCTTTTTTTTTTCTGTTCCACTCACTGTGCTTTAGATAGAAGCCGCCTTATCTTGCTGCTTATTTTTAAGCACTGAATTTTCACGTTAGCTGAATAGTAATAATAAAACAATTATCACAGATAAAAGAACAGTAATACTGTTGCCCAGGAGAGCACATTGAGTGGGTATGAGTCTGAATAGACTTGCAGTTAATAGCGAAGTGACAGCTCTTCTCCCAGTCAATCACAGTTTTTAGAAATATAAAGACTCAATACACAAAACAATATCCTTGTTTCATAAATGAACATGCATATTATTATAAGAAAGTTCTCTGTGAGGAAATGGAATCACACTGCCATTACATAAGAATTAGTGTTTGTTGTTTTGGTAGTATCTGGAAATCCCTGAGAAGTAGTTTGTCAGGAGATGCATTATAATAATGCTACATGAAAAATGTTACATGATATAATAATGTTACATGAAAAATGGTCAGCTTTTACCACAGCTGCACAGGACTACATCCACAAAGGACAGAAATTGCTTTTTGTGTAAATTGTCCAGTGCTCCTGTCTCCAAAAAGGCAGGGAAAGCTGGAGCAGGGGAGACCGTCCCCAGCCCAGGTGAGCGCTGCGAGTAGCTTTGATACTTCTCGAGGCAAATGGGGCATGGGAAGGACTTGGCTGTGGCAGAACAAGATCCCGTCTGTGCCTTGCATTGTCAAATTGTGGTCCCTGCTGCTTGAAATGCCCCAGCACGGTACTCCTGGGATCACCCCAGGAGCTATCAGTTTCTAGACAGACGCTATATAGCAAGTGTGGAGGCCGTGTTAGGCACATCACTCCCCTTGGTCTCTCAGAGGTAGCTCAGAGCACCTTTTTGGCTCTTACATGTATTGCAGTCTTACTAGCTGTAAGAAGACCTAAAACTACTTATTTTTAGTGAATATTGCACAGTTATCCTGAAAAAAAATTCATGAATGGTATTAGCCAAATAAACACAGCTGACAGGAAACCTCACACAAGAACCACCTGAAATGTCACACAAAAGACTCCTCCCTCTTCAGCAGGCTCCAGGGACTGGAGGACAAAGTGGCTGCCTGTTCTCCAATTTAGCCTAGTTCTTAGAAGCATAAAGGCTCATTACCCATAAAAGACTGATATTTACTGCTAATTGCTCCTTTTAGTTTTATAAACATGGCTCTTGGCAATACAAAGATGATTCATTTGAAGAGTTATCGCCTTCCAAGCGGGACACAAACCTTTTGCAGCCAGTCCAAACAAGCAGATCTTTCACTGTCAGATAAAACATTCTGGCAACAAACTGCTTCTGAACAAGCTAGGGAGCATGGGTTATTTGCTCAAGAGTTTTGGTAATAAATTCTGCACAAAAAGAAGCAGTAACCATCGAGCATGGACAATTCGCAAACAAGAAGCAGAAGAATAAATCACTCCTTCAGGATTATTTACCCACTGCTGATGAATGTTTCAGGTACCTTCATGCTCACTTTCTCTGAATTGCCCTGATCAAGTTGTGGTTGACCTTCTTTGTCTTTTTAAACAAGGCATTGACTTTGTTTCTATTTTTATTGGGCTATATAATCCCTTTATGGACTTAGTGACATTAATATCCTCGGGGGACTGTCTCAGTTCCAAGTCAGTGAGCTGTTTAGCTTTGCTTTCCCCATCTATACACAGCAATGGCATTACTACTGTCAATTAATTCAATAATCTATTAGATTGAAGAGCGCCTTTCCAAGATTCTTGTATTAAGTGTCTTGTGAAAGTGTCAGGCTTGATTAGACTTTCAAACTAAGCTTTCCAACTGACAGTGAGATTTGTGGTTTAGCAAGTATGAGCAAATACAAAGATTTAATCTAAGAGTTGAAGGATTGTTATCCTTTTATGAAAGATAAACTAGAAACATAGTTTATAGCTTTTAAAGCACAAGATCGTAAAGATTATTTCATTAATAATCTTTATTATTACTGATCATGTATAGCATGATTTAATGACAAGTAGGCAGATATCCAAAGATAGAGAGAAGTGCTGGGACATTGAGATTCTAAAGTTAAGCATTTGTTCTTTGAATTCCTCATGCTGTCTTTAGCATCAGTTATAATTCAGGCTACCCACATTCACAGCCCTGGAATGAGCAGTCTGACTAGTAGGAAACACTGAAGAAAAATATGTCTGGACACAGTCCCCTTTGAATTCAAGCACTACGACCTGTAGTTAGGTACTGCCATAAAAATTGACTTCAGAGCCCGGAGAATCCCCAAGGATAGGTGTCCAAATTCCACATTATATGAGTGGAGGCAAAAAGAGTGTTTTCTTGGTTGTCTGGGGGATATGTGCTAAACATTGAATAGAAAGCTAAGAGTGAACTAATCCTGCAGTCAAGATCTGAATTCAGCGTTCGTCAGGTTCTCCACTCCTGCACAATGCGGTTGACTTGTAGGGCAGCATAAGCAACATTTGGGGCAGAAATAAATACCTGGACCATCCTGGTTGCTCCTTGCCTTCAGTTTTTCTCAGGGGTCTCACCCCTTGTATTTGGTCTTTTTCTTGAAATTCAGTGCTGCATCCTAATCCCATTTAGCTTCATTTATACTGAGAAATTAAGACATTCCAGGAACTGATCCTAGAGTATGATCATCTCTACTGTCAGAGTGCTGCTGGACTATTCTAAAATGCGTTAGACAAAACTACTTTTTAGCAACTGTGTGATTACATAAATAAATCATAGCACTCTGCTCTTTTTCCCAAATCTTCTGTTCAAGTGCAGCTCATCAAAAATGGAAGGCAATTTTTATGCCTAACTTCACTTTGCACTAACTTCTGTCAGCACTGTGGTGAAATATCTACTGTATAAAATTAATGCCTGGTCTGGAAAGTAAATGATGCCTGGATCTGTACTTACAGACTAATTTAGTATCAACGTGCTCTTTTACCACACCAGAATTTACCTCAAGTTATTCCTGGGCAACGGAGGACAGACTTAGTCTCTTTAAAACTGCCTTTCTAAAAATAAATTGACTAATGAGGGTCGTGCAGCTGCTGGGATTTCACTAAAGAATTTGATAGTCTGGCCCCACCTCCACAGTCAAAAGCCTCTTGCTGACACAATAGGGAGATGCAATGTTAAGCGCATATCCTATGGCAGGGACAGGCAGGAGCATTCCCAAACAGGCACTGCTATTTTTAAAAGCAGCGGTGTCTTATGAAACACATGAATTTACTGCAATTGTATGCAGGAGAGATGTATATTCATATAGATAACTGGTTAAGTAGAAAGATTATTTGAATGAGTATTGGTGTATGTTTGAGAGGGAGAAACAGTGGAACAGATGAAATACAACCAACAAGAAGGAGGTGCTGGGACAGTAAATTAGCATCAAAACAATGCACAAATATTGTGGATGAAAAGGTGTCCCTGTGCTTCCTGAAACTTGAATGGTTGCTATTTCACTCTGAACTTGGAAATTCTGATCAACCGAGCCTTCTAGTTCTCCCTTAGTTGGCACACTGTAGAAAAGCACACAAAGTAACTCACACTTCATCACAGAAGTATTTAATAATTGTGCTGCCTATCAATATGGAGAAGCACCTAATTTTACTCCAACAATTCCGTGCTGCAGCTCACAGTATTCACTGATAAATCACTTCACACTTCACTTATTTGCCCAACTTCTACTCTGAAGCCATTGGAAAGGAGTTCAGAAAGAAACCCCAAAGGACCCTACATTTTCTACAGCTTGACTGGTTGTGAAAAAATACCTGAATATCTATCCAAGTAAGCCTCAGTAAGTCTCCTTTATATATGGGGAAAACAGCTTAAAAAGTCTCTCTCTTTTTTGAGGACTGTGTATGATTTCTAAAATTTCTCATCAGCAGCATTGCTGTTTTGCAAAGTCCCTGATTACCCATGTGCTCATCAGAAATTGCCCTTGCAGCAGATCAGTCAAGTGTGCTGAAGTACAGTGCCGCTTTACCTCACTATTACTAACAATAATAGTTCCTGGATAACTTTTCATCAGATCTCCGTGATTACAATCAAGATCAATTAGCCTTAAGAATTAAAGTTTGACTTTTTAAAGGTTTCTCAAGGTCCTTTGGCAAGGTGTGTGAATCCATCTTATAACTTTTTCAGGGGAAAGAGGGGAAATATATATATACATCATTTCTTTCTGTATTTGATTAATTACCTGGTTGATATCCAATGACCTTCACAGTGATAAATATTTCAGAACTGTGTTAGCTACATTTCTAAGTGGAAATCATGGTTCCATATGGCAGGTTCTGCCGCAGAAAGGCTGGTTTATGTGTTCTCACCCTGTTCAATTCCTACATGCCATAGTTCATTTGCACCATCATTTGAACTGGCTTCATTCTTTAAGAGCAAAATTGTAAACCTTTTCAATTTATAATTTTCGGTTTTGTTTCTATTATAGGAGACTTTTATGCCACAAAATATCTGGCCAGCTATTTTCAGATTCTGAGCCATCTATACCCAGAGAGCAGCTTTTTAACTTACTGAATTTGCCATTCAATGGCAAATTAGCAACTGTTCTGGACTATTCCTTCAAGGAGAGTAATCCTACGTGTGCCTAATGTGCAATATGTATTCCTTAAGGATTTAGTCGAGAGGACTTTGTCGGGAACAAGTACTAAGGAAAAAAAAAACTGTTGGATGCTGAGATGCTTTTGTGTTAGCAGATGTCATATGAAACTGATGTCAATATGCACTTGAAATATATCAAGTACCTGACTGAGATTACTAGAAGGGCTATGAGATGAGCCTGATGCCTGAGCTTTGGCCATTTGAGATTTTCTGCCTTTGGTTTGCAGGTTAATCTGTTTCCCGGCATTCCTACAAAATCTGCCTTAAATGTTCTACTTAAGAGATCCAGCCCTTATAGAACAGCTTGCCAGTTATTATTATAAATTACTGTCTATTCCTTTTACTTTGAGAAATACCATCTAAAATTTTTAGATCCACTGTCTTCCAAGACCATGTAAATGTTTCTTGGCAATAAACTTTAAATGCCTAGGCACCTAAGTTATCTATGACGCAAAGCTGTAACTCTTTAGGCTGATTAATGAGCATGCTCCAGCTCCATCGCATATGACCTTTGAAGAAAAACACAAATTAACGAATTAGAGACTATAAACTCTTCTAATAACTGTTGCACCATCTAAGCCTCACTGATCTTGTTGCAGAAACAAGTAACTGCTTGTGGATGTGCATTGGCATATGCTGTTAAAGTTATTAAAATCACCTGTAAAGATCTTCTCTAGCATTTGTTGTTTCACAGAAACATCCATATCTGGTCAACCTGGGTTCATCATCCCAGCTGAGTCAGAGAATGGAAAAAATGAACTTTCATCTTAAATCACTGGTAGTATTAGCTTAAACTCCAGAATATAATTATTTAATATCACTTATTATGCACATAAATATTTAATAGGAGAGCTTCTAACTACTTTGTTAGGTATCTGTTCCTCTTCAAGTCTACTAAGGCTTTGTTCTCAAAATTACCCAGTATCATAAGAAAGTTTGTTTCCTTCATTTATAAAAGTGTTTCGGTCTCTTCACATGAAGTCATAATTGCGCGGGAATTGGATGCCTCAGGTTTTTGGTCCTGTGAGATACTCTACAAATTGTTTCTGATTAACTCTAAGCTGCATCTCAAGTGCTGAATGATTGCCCATCTTCCTTGGGGGGCTTGGCAGTCTTTGTGAAGAGCTGGTCCCATTCCAGGGGGTAGCAGACAGCTGTCATGCAATAACATGAGCTATAAAGTGTCTGTGTCAGGGCACAGCAAAGGCCAGCTGCTCCCTAAGGGGCAGGAAACCAGGAACCGAAGGTGATATCACAGCCAGCAGATCAGAAGTCTTACTGCCAAGGTGACATTCCACAGCCCCCAAGCAAGACAAGCAGGGGGGAGTCCAGAGGTGGTAGCCAAACTCAATCAGGCAAGTACCTGGTCCAGATCATGGTGCTAAGGTCTGAGGTCAAGTCATAAGACAGGCTGCTTTGGATCAGGCAGGTCCAAAGCCAATTTGGGAACTCAGAACAGGGAGTTTGGACCAGATGATCTCTGGAGGTCCTTTCCAATATCAACCATTCTGTGATTCTGAAATAGCAACAATGCCATTAGCCTGGCTAGTGAAGCACTGAGTCCATTCTAATGACCACACATCTTTTTCCTTGCCCTGAAGCAAGTAGGATAGCTTCTAAAATACCCAAATACCCTCAGTAGGTTCATTTAGCTCTTGATGTTGCTGAAAACCAAAAGGCCAAGGCAAGAAGAAGATGCCTCCCCAGGAATCATAGCAGTCCTTATTTATCAGTGATAGGAAGCCTTCCAGCATAGTTTGTCTTGGATGATCCAAATTTCCTTAGTTGTTTTGCCTCATTTTTACTGAATACGGGCATCTCTTTCTCCTGAAAAGCACCTGTAATCCATCCACTTCTTAGATTCAGACTATGCTACAGTCACTGGTTACTTGCACGATGCATGGACATCGAATGGTGCAGAAAATGACTACTTATATCTCCATGATTCTGTCACTTCAGTGACTCTCAAAACAAGACACGATCTTGGGTCAAAGCCCAGTATGCCACTGGTAACTGGCTATGGATCAATCCTCTAGAGAATTTCAGGGAAATCCAGAATCTGTATTAGAGAATTTCAAGTAACACCAGAATCTTGTTTCCTTCATGGTAGACTTCAATATCTCAGTCCTGGAGAAAATATATTTCATTTTAAAATTCTTTCACACTTTCTCTCACCATTAAAAAAACAAAATTAGTGATTCATAAAACACTCCAGCCTTAAACATCTTCTGAATCTAGGGAGGGAGAATTCCAGAGATGTTCATCTTGATGGTATATGGAAAATAGGAATATATTACTGTGATATCTGTCAGTTTCTGTCTCCAAAGCAGATTGATTATGGACATGTTCCTTGGGAAATATCTATGACCTGCAATGTGCTGCATATTCAGAAGATATTCAATCTAGTTCCAATCAAGCTAATTCTGGACATGGAAACAATATAGCTGTGTCAGTAGGATGTTCCAGTGAAATAAATTAGACTTGCTAAATGACCCATCATAGCATCACAGCTGCATTTTTAGAGGTATATGGCCCATGGCACACTGAGTTTCCACGACTGTGACCCAGACCTTCCCGCAGAAAGGAAGGCATGTGTTGCTTTAATAGACAACAGTGGCAGACCCATGGGTAAAACAATCTAGTCTCAAATGAAATAAAATATGACAGCTTGAACAGAGGCTAGTCATGACTTCTTGCTCCACAGACAAAACCAGCCTAAGTTGATCTTGATTTCTGCATCAGAATGCAGTCCACGTCTACCAGGATTGAGATGTTCATGACCATGAATGTCTTTGTGGAGTCGGACAGAGTTAGATTCCCAAGGACAGGTAATATGTCTTTGCATTTACAAAACAAAACAAAGCAAAACAAAAGAAAAAACGAGGTTTTTCTTCTATTAATTTGCCCATTAATTCCATATATGAGCCAATGTTCCATTTTAATTTATGTATTTCTGTATTTTCTACATTTTCTTTATCCTTTCTGCGTGTGCTATCATTATGCAGGAAATCTCTCTGTTCTTTCCAATTAAAGAGGAAGAAGGATCTGATTTGTCTGCCCCTTTTTCTCAGATAAGAATTTCTCAGATAAGAGTTCAGGATAATGTAAGGGGTTCTTGCCTTCAGCAGACTACGCAGTCAGATGTAGAGAGGCACAGTAAATGTGAAAATACATTGCAATTTTACAATGGTTACTTAAGGACAGAATCCATATGGGAAGCGTGAATGGAACCTGAATCCCCAGGCACAGTTTGTGAAGGCAATGCTCTCATTCTCATTTACGCTTTTTTTCTTCATTTTTTCTTTTCTTCTTTCTGGCCTTATGTTTCTACTACAACTGTTCAGTACAATTGTCTACTCAGTTTAAGAATTCTTAAAGGACTTTAACCATTAAGTCTTTGGAAAATACATGGATAAATTAAAACTGGGCAAGGAAATAATTTTCTTTTTCACTTGAATTCTGAGAAATTAAAACAAACTTCAGTATAAAATGAGTACAAGCAAAACAAATTTCCTCATGAAATGAAATTAACAATAACATCAAATGCTGCTTGGTTTGAGGAATTCAAAATGTTTCATTATTATTTCTGGTCTTTTTGTTTCATGTGAAATAAAGTAAAACAAAAAGACGTTGTAAAAATTGGGGAAAATACTTGCTGCTTCCAAAAGACTGAAAAAGAGAAAGTTTCTATGGAAGCATACTATTATGATTTTTTAACACACTTTTATCAGAGTTGATGTATTCCCATAATACATTTTCCTTTTGACAGATTGACATTTCCCAGTGGGGAAATGATCCTAAAGACTGTTTCTGATGTGCAGTTTCAGATGATCTACAGTTCTCAAAGCAAAAGCACAAGCTGTAAGATGTCAAAGAGCTATAATAATTCTACAAGGAATTTTTTTGCAAGCAGACATATAACTATGTTTTTCATTCTGCCTTAATAAATAACAGAGACAAACAGACTTGGGCTTAATTAAGCAGGTGACCTGATATCTCTTTATCATGAGAATGTAGATCCTGTAGAAAATCCACAGTGCGACGCTTCGGTGTTCTGGCTCTTAATAAACATTTCCTATTGATCTGTGAAGTTTCCAAACTTCAGTAACTGCTCAGAACCTCAGTAGACTGAATTTATTTTCGATGAAAAGTACACTTACTAAACCAAAGGCATTTAGTTCTCGAAAGCAAATGAATAAGATTGGGATTCAGTTTTTAAGCAGAGATCTCCGCTGAACCTGATGAGAATTATTGCTTTTTGCACTTAATAATGGCCAGACCTGGCTGAGTATTTAGACCATTTAAAGCTGTTTAAAGCTGTGAAGCTATAATTGCGCCGACACTGTTATGAAGCCGGAATAATTCCAAAAAAGCATACTTACTCCAGCAAGAGCTGGGAAAAATTGGCTCAATATCATTTTTCTTCTTCATAAGATGTACTTCTTTTATGCTTACAAAAATTGGTGCTCTTTATTATTAAATAAGAATAATAAAAAAGTTATGGACACATTTTTGTCCTCTATAAAATGACTCCTTGTTTGTGCTGTTGTTTGCATTGACAACTAGTCTTTAGACATCAAACCTTTTACTTAAGAGCATGAGCATGGAAATAATTATATTCTCAGTTCTGAGACTAATAGAATTATATTTCTTATTATATCTTACACTAGCAGAGGACATATAGATGTTGTTAGCAAGTGGCTTACAAATGTGTATGACAAATACAAAAGTAAGGTGATCATTTACTGTGTTATCCTATTTTCATTTGAATGACATTCTTGTACTTGCCATGGTCTATATTAAGACATAGTGAGGTCTTAAAAATTTGCAGCCTAGAAAACGTGGCCAGAGAATGACTATTTACAGCTTTATTCTGTTCTTGTTTGTTTGTTTGTTTGTTTTCAATTCGAAAACTAAGAGGTGTAAAAGAAAATTACCAAGCAATAAGTTCAAAACCAGTTCTAGGAAATATTTCTTACCAGTGTGTTATCTTTGGAACTCCTTGACATAGCACACTGTGAAAGATAAGACTTTGTATGAGTGTAAAACACGAGACATATATAGAAATAAATATGAAATATATGTGGAAAAATAGGCAAGTTCATAGAAGAAAAAAGTTGTTAATGTTTTTTTAAATGCAAATACACAACCTGCTGACCTAGCAAATCTTTGGGACAGAAATTGCTAAAGGCAGCTTCAGTATTTCAAGGAAGTATCACTATTTGCTTGCCCTATTCTTACTGCAGTGATGTAGCCCATGGATTGGGGGCTAGACAAGACCTTTGGATTGACTAGATGCAGATATCCTTAAGCTTCTATGTCGCCTATATTGCTTTTATAGCATCAAAACTCCAAGGATTTGACACCTCATTTACCCTGGGGTCACTACTGTGATCACAGAGTCTTATGAAAGGCTGGTGAAAATTGAGATGGGTGGAGGAGATGATACTGAAGGCTAATCTGAGGTACAAATGTTTTCTTAAAACATTTATCTTCATTTATTTTCAACTGCTGTTTTGTCTGCCTCCTGGAAAGTTTATCAACATGTTTGTCATTGAAATTTCCATTTACCTAAAACACCACTGCCTGTTGCTACATGAAACTAATCCATTGCCTGCAGACCCATTCACCTGTCTGCAGACCTGTTAATAACATTCTTTGAATGCTTCAGTAGTCACAGACAAGCCATACATCTAATAACAGCTTTTGAAATACTGTCAAGCTCCTTTTAAAACCTCATTAAGACTGGATTATTTGTTTATATTAATCCTAGTGGCTTTATGCCAGTAGTCCTGATTTAAACTGAGTATTGTAACTAATTGCCCATAAGACTACAAGAAATGGCAAATGTAAAATTGAGGTTGAAAGAAAGAGAAAAGGAGGACACTTTCCCTGAGGCATTTCTTGATTTGTTGGACTGTCCATAAATAAAATATAATTAGGAGCCAGCATCCTGAACTTTTTCCATCATAAAACCATTATAAAGTTGAGATAGATAAACAGTTGCCTTTTTAGTTCATTGGCAATGAATCCAATAATCTGCACATTCTCTGATGCCAATGGGGGTGCTTTTTGCTTGCCACCCAGGCATAAAACATTTCTTTGCACTATAAGCACCAAATTCTCCATGCTTCGAATATTGATATTGCATTTTGTGGTAACCACAAAAATATTTTGTGTCTTTCAGATGGGGAAAACAGAAATGAATTGACCTGCCTGAAGACATAATCCATCAGCAGTGCAATGTGTGAGGTCTGAGTCTGTGTCTCTCAGGCTTGTCCAAGCCAGTAGACCAAGGTGCTCTTCTCTCCATTATTACAACTTTTTTCTGAATCCAAGGATCAGAAAAATAGTTTCAGATCAATAAGGGAGTTACCCATTCTGGAAATTTTCACAGTGCAAGTTTTGCTGTTTGAGGAGAAGTTAGATGATGCTGAAACACAATGGACTTCCTACACTGAAAGACAAACAAGGTGTGAGAATACCTATTGCTTAGCAAATTTAAGATTACTTCACATTTTCATTTTTACAGTCACTCATCAGAGGCTCAGCACAGTGAGTCTTCTTAACTGAACAGAGAAAGGAAAAATGAGCAGTCCCAGATAAGTGCTCTCAATTCCCTTGGTTATCACTGAGAAGATGTGCTCTCAAAACCCAAATCCCTAAGGAAAAGAGCACCAGAGAGGGAAAGTGCTTAGTTAGTGCACTAGATACATCAGGGGCAGATTAACCAGATTCTAATTGCTGTTTGAAGTGGACTAATAAGGTGTTTCCTTTGGATGGATTTGGGTGGAATAGTCAGGGAAATAGTTTTTTGGCTTAACTTCCCTGGAATTCATAATGCTAAAGAAAACAGTGCTGCATTTTTTAAGGCTAAACTCTTAATGCCTATAATTTTTAGAGGATGCTTAAGAAGAGTGTGACAGTCTCCGATGTGATGTGCATTGGTGGGAAACCTCCTTTGCCTCAAGTGCCTTTTCCTTTTTTCTAATAAGAATACTATCAATCACTCGTGTTTTGCTATGGGGGCTCTGTTTTTCTTTTCCACAATTTCACTCCCGAGCCAGACTATCCACTCAGTCAGATTTTCCACATTTGGTTTGATTGATATCACCCCGTCACAGAATTCTGTGGAAAGCAAGTCCCAGTATTTGGGGTAGGCAGGATGTGAAACCTTTCTATGTGACATCTGGCTCCTAGTGTAATTCATAGGGGCGATTTACTCTTGATAGAGCATAATCTGACAATGACCATGACTCACTGACCTAAACTGAATTTTACCTTTTTCCCCCATGGGAGTTTTACAGATACTTTTCCCAAAGGAAAAATGCTGCCTTTATGAGTAAATCAATACAGATCCATAGAAAAACTTATATTGGAAAGAATCCCTGTAGTTATCTAATTTAATTCCTGTTCAAAGTAGAACTAACTTCAAAATTAGGCTCAGGACCTTGTCCAGTACTGAAAATCTCTGAGATTATTTTTGAAATAGGTTAATTCCATACAGTGCTGATATACAAAATTTTTGAATCTGTTTTTGTTAAACAGTGTAGAATACTTCTGAATTCTTTTTAATCTGGATGAGATATACCAATACAGTATTAGGCATTTGAATGAATTAGACATTCATTTCTGCCATTTGTTTTCTGCCTCCACGCAGGCAGAAATGTTTGTAGCTCAATTGCTCACTGCAAAACTTAGAGTTTCTTGTGGGCCCTCGGCACCCATATCAAAATATTAATTCAAGCATTATAAAGATGACATGATTTTGAAGACCAGCTGCATGTTTTGCTGTTGTCCCAAGACCTACCATTGACTCGCAGACCAGTATAAGGGAACTGCTCTTTTCAGGACATCCCTGTATCTGCACATTCCACCTCCATCCTGATTTTTTTCACATGCACTGAAAGAAAGGTCTGTGGGTTCTGTCTGCCACTCATCCAGGGTTATCCACAGCTGCGTGTACTTGAGGAATACTATTGTTTCCTGATCTTTACATGCCTTGGCCAGCTGTTTCAGAGATTTCAAACCAGGATGAATAAATCCTTTGTTAAATCTGTCAAATGCCTCCCCTCTCTGTTCCTGGAGTCCAAGAGGACATGAACCACTTTCTACATTAAAATTTCAGTCCTTCATAGCTGAGAACTTGCTTTTCCTGGGAAGAAGCTCAACATTCAGTCAACTGCTGTCACCATTGTATCTGAAAGAGATATAGCTTGTTTACTTTCTACCTAAAAAGAAATACAAACAAACCAGGAATCATACAGGCATACACATTTCAAATATAAGTGCCTTTAGCTCAATCACTCTACCTCTGTTTTCATTAAAGTACAAATGTTGTTAGTCCTAACAATAATGTTTTCTATTCATATCTCAGCATGTATGGTAGTATTTTTTGATAAATAAAAATTTTATTTAAACCAATACCCAGAGACCTTTATTTCTGAGCAAAAATAAAATTGTCATTACCATTTCTTCAATAAGTAAATACAAAATGATGCATCCCTCTCCTGCTATGATAATTGTGATTATTCTGTTATACCTCTGCAGCAAAATTGGCTGCTTTCACTGATACTTCAGCATGAATTTAATAACAACTTTCCTGTCCTGAGGCTTTTGCCAGTGGAACTGATTCTTCCCTTTCACTCTCCCACTTTATGGGAGGAAAATGAAACCCTGAAGGAACATCCATTCTTTCTTTAGAATATGTGAGGCCAGTGTTCCCTTTCCCTCTCGAGATGTGGTGTTGCATATTTAAGATTTTCTTTAAAAAGGGGAGATGGAGAAAGGCATTAATGGGAATGTGTGACAACTCAGTACTTCGCCTGAGGAGATCACTGGTTCTCTATGGCAGAGAATGACAGCGCTGAGAAAGGTGAAACTAGAGAGAGAATGAAGGGTGCAGAGGTATGAGCAGAAGTTTGAACAAGTACCATGTTCTTCTGAAGGATTTGTAGTGCCAACTAGTGTGTTGTTGCACTCTGTTGCTTGTGGTCATTGAACGCGATGACCTTTTTTTTTTCCCCATAGAAAACATACTGCCCAACTGTGTTTGTAACCTTATTTTCAAGTAGTTGTTCAGACAACCAATTTCTATTACTACCTACCACCATGTATTCTTCTTTAGGTCCTGTGACAGAGGTCTTGGGAGAGAACGTGTTGATAGCACAAGAATTTGAATCTAAGCCTCTTGGTAGTTCTACAGAGGACAGGTAAGAAGATCCAGTAAGACACAAAGGGATTGCAAAGGGGATACTCTCCATTTGCTCGTGTCTCTCTGTTTTTCAGTTTGAGATCTGTGCATCCCAGAAATGTTAGAAAAATATGGGTCTTGGAGGCAGCATATTTTTCTTGAAAATTATGACTTCCCCTGAGATAGTAGCTTAGCGCTTACTGTGGTAGAGAACTTGAAAAGCAGATGGAGGAAAAGAGGGTTAGCAATGCAGAGTGATGAGCAACTAGCATAAATAGCCTTTTTTCTGCCTTGAAGGCCTAGAAGGACATTTCTATAAGTGCCTCCATAACTTCATCTCTTGTAAGATAAAAAAAATGTTGGATTTTCACAGGAATGCCTTTCATTTTTATGAGATGTTTCCCTTGACATAGGCTGAATCCCTCATTTTTACCACCTTTTCTGTAGTGGCTATGTGAACATCATGGAATAACGGGAGAAAGTGTGTGACCAAAAGTTAAATCTCTTTTACTGATGATGCACCACCTTATTCTTAGACTTTTGAGGATCCACTATTAACTCTAGCAGAACCTTCAAGTGGGAGATTCCAAAACTAGCATATGATGTCCAGTCTACAAAAGGCTGGATCATCCTAATTTGCAGTAATGCAAGTAAGGCATTTATTTATAAAATAAACTATAAGCCCTTCAAAATGAACTCTTAGTGACAGAGATTGTTTAAAGACATCTGATACAAAGGATTTAAATGATAAAGCATTATAACGGCTGTTTGGAACTGCATAAAGTGAGGACAAGTAGCCTTGGCTGAGACACAGTACATAAGTCTGCCAGCATGTATTTTAATTAGACACTGACTGAACACATGAAGCATTACACTGTAAAATTCCATACTCAAAGCAATCAAGTTTAAAACTGCTGTCACTTATTGCTGAAATATTTAGAAGTGAATTCACAGGAATGATTAAAAGTTGCTAGGGTTTTCCTGCCTGCAAGAGTTTTCATATATAATAAAGCAGCACATGCAGTTTTGATTCAAATTCTGAGAGGCAGATGTTCATTATTGGGAATTGCTGCCAAAGGTGGCACTAATTGATGACAAA
This sequence comes from Crypturellus tataupa, assembly GCA_034781795.1. Lineage (NCBI taxonomy): Eukaryota > Metazoa > Chordata > Aves > Tinamiformes > Tinamidae > Crypturellus > Crypturellus tataupa. Next base: position 1,281,310 of record JAWLRI010001102.1, read on the forward strand.
AACAAGAAGGACATCAGAAATCAAATGTGCTGTCTTGCCTAAAGGTGGTGCCTTTAAGTAGGGATTTAAGTGAGCTGGACCAGATCTTCGTTACTGTTAATTGTCATAATACTATTGCAACGAGCAACAGCTAAGTATATGGCAAGTAATGAAAGTTGTGCCGTTTCCTTCTCTGAAGACAGATGGGAAGGGATTCATCTCATCTAGCTTCAGATATCTGCTGTGCAGATGTTCTCACCTCAGCTCGCTGCTCACAGCTCCTTTCTCAAAGGGAAGAAACTGACAGAAATAAGTTCGTGATTCATCAGAGTTATGAGAGCAAACATCCATTTTAGCGTGAGATGAACCAAACCTGGACTTTTCTGACTGTGTTGATACCCGCTGACTATAAAGGGAGTCTAGGGATCAACCCTGTTGCAGGCACATTGTAGAAAACCGCTTTTCTTCAGCACTGCCCCACCTGTGATGGTAGTTTGTTGAGTCAGAAACTTTTATGGGCACCAGTATCTCATTTTCTCTCTCTGTATATATATATTTTTTAAAGGGCATGTCCTATACATGTTCTGAATGTCCTATAGGGAGTTTTAAATATTAACAAAAATCTCTGCTTAGTGTACAGTCTATATATTTGCATTTGCTTCTATTTACCAGCATAGACCCATTCTTCACCAGCAGGAGTACTATTCTGGTGACCACAGCAAAATGGAGATGACTTAAAGTCAAGAAGTAAAAGGAAAAAATATATATATGTACAAATATTTTTTGTTTTCTTTTCTTAACAGAAGGTAAGTCATTGGCTTGACTATCAGTTTCTTGGCAAGAATATTTTTCAAGTGATTTATATACTCATGATAAATGTTGCAAAAGCAAACTCTCTGGCCACATTCAGTGTGTGTGTATAGAGCTATAGAGTGTAAATATATATATAGCTCTATCATTGTATGTGCAATCTGAGAGCCCTAACTCTCCTAACGTACAGGCATACCTAATTCTATCTTCTTGTGTGTAGATGCTTAGCTCACTGAAACGAGCCTGGTCCTTATACATATTTATGCATGTGCGTGCATGCCCAATATGGCTTCAAGCGGCTAACTTTAGGCACCCTGAATGGAAAAATGCAGCAAGCACAATCCAAAATAGAAGTCAGTGACTCTTGGGAAAAGAGCCATATTTTTCTTCAGGGATGTTACAATGCTATTTGGCCACGGAGAAAAGATGAGACAGATGACGTTGGCAGCTGAATTCTGGACAAGGGGATGTGGAAGCCCTCTTATTTTATGATTTTTTCTCCTTATAAGCCTGTTGCTGTCGTGTGTATTTCTGGTTTTACTTCACTGAAATCCACACGATTACGAAGTGTAAAATTGGAGTATTATCGCTGTGACTGACAAGCAAATATTTGTAGAGCAACTTCTGATATATTTACCTGTCAAATTCTGAGTCAAATTTTGGAGGATCCTCCACTGAAGTTGCAGGCAACAGCATGAAGAAATACAATGGAGGTTCGATATCAGTTTGCTATGCTGTGTACTCCCAAACAGACTGTGAACACATCCCCTACATACACACATAGAGAGCAAATGCTTCACTGAAATTTAAAAGGGCAATGTTGGCAAATGGGGGCAAGAAATAAAATAAGCATTCACTATTTTTTTCTAAGGGAAAATACTCTGACATGCTGAGTATGGTGCTGAGTATAGTATGCTATCCCTTATATAGAAAATGAAAAGCGACACAGCATCTCTGGGACCAGGAAGAAACAACAACTCACTACTAAAATAAGTAAGACCTCAGCAAGGAAGCTTTCAAAGACAAGATGAAGCTTGTCAGAAAAGATACACTCAAATGTAGGGAAATCAATGAAGAACTAATTGAATAACCATATGCAACATTTAATGACTAGCCCACAACAAAAAGAGCTAAAGCTTGTCTGTTTTTCACTGAGACTTGTGATGGGCTGGCAGCATGAAACTGTGCAAACGTGGTTCACCTGACTCGCAATGCAGGATTCTATACAAAGATTAGTGTGCCTATATTTAGATGTCTCCATACCCATTCCAGTTAAAGATCTACTCCATTCATACAGTGGAACATGCAGATCCAGATGAGCCCAAAGAGTTCTGTCAAGCAGAAAAAAAAAGTGTTTTTTAGGCTTGATTGTGTTCTCTAGCTCTCTGCTGACTATGATGGGTGTTCAGCACTAATTCACATAGAGACATCTACATTTAGATTTCTCAGGCTATGAGAAAATGCTCCTTTCCAAAGCCACTTCTTTAAACTGTAGGACTTTAACGGGTGCCTGAGTCTTAGTTCATAACAGAAATACTTCAACATGAAAGATGCTACTGAAAACAAACGATGAACAAAACTCATAACTTTCAGATAGCAAGAATCCAAAGTGGGAAACTGAATCAGAAAAGAATCAGATCTAAAGACAAAAGGAGAGAAAAAACACTGATGTGAATTTCCTGGCAAAATTTGCTTTGCAGGGTACTTGAGAAAACAGTATCTATTTTTTATGCTTCATGTTCCCAAAAGAGGTGCAATTGAGTCTTTCCTATTGAGGTCTTAAAAATAACCTGTAAAATTATTGCACTTTAAAATGATTAGGATTGGGAGCTTCAAGTTTTGTTATTTATCTTTCTCTAATATTGCAAATATCAAAAATACACTCTCTAGAGCAAGAGTATTGTTCAAACAGATTGCCTGTGAAGTGAGAGAACATATAAAATTTAGGCAACAGCACTGAAAACTACACCCTTCAGAAAGCACTGCAATAGCAAAGGATGAGAAAGGTTTGAGGGTAATAAAAAGGAATTTTGAGTTGTGTGCAGAAGATGTGGGTCTCATATTTTTATCTGATCATCTGGTGGTACATCATTTACAGGAAACACTCATTGTACATTTTAAAGTCCCACTGAAGTAATCACAACCCTGACCAAGCTTCATATAAGTTTCAGTACATAGATAAGTATGGATGGGTTGAAGCAAGTGAGACTAAGGCTTTCCTGAATTGGGACGTGTGTCCTCATTTGTGCAGTCATGAGCTCCTCCTCCTGCTCCTTCCTGTGATCCATGCAAAAAGCAGTAGCTTATCCTTCTAGTGAGGCACGGGTTTCCAGGATAACCAGGGAAAACATGGAAGGCACCTTGAGACATTAAATACAAAGATGGCACTTCTTGCATCAGCAAGTTCTTGAGACACGGTTCTCTGGATTATGGAAATATCACTCTAGGTTTCCCTGTCCTTATAATTATCTCTCATCTGATAATTATTTTTAGTGTCCTCCTGACAAGTGTAACTGACCTCTCACCACAACTGATGTAGGCCGGATAAGAGTGACTTGATGTGTTCTTTTTTCACCTAAAGAGAGATCAAGGGCAAAGTGTTGTCCTACAGTCAGTTCCCCACAGGTTTTCTCCAGATATCTACTAGGGGTGTCTAAAATCCCTTCCCCGGGACAAGGACAAAGCAGCACTGACAGTAGTGACATGCAGTGAGGTCTGCACTTTGTGACAGTGTCCCTGGGGTCTCAGGCTGAGATGAGGCTCCGCGGGGCTCTTGGAAAGGAAATTCAACTCTGAAACTGCTTTGCCAGAGGATTTCAAGTTTCCAACAGGACAGTGGTGACCAGCTCTTGATTTTGCTTCACAGCCTTCCCGCTTACTACAACACTCAAACATATGATGCAAGGGCACCCAGGAGAGCATCCTGCAGCATGTGGCTGTCCTTCAAACAACTCCATGGAACAGGAGCACCTGTCAGTGCCTACAGCCACCAGGTCAACTCATCCAGCCCATGCGGGCTTGATGGTTGATGAGGTTTGTGGGGCTCTTGGGAAGCCTGGCCTGAACCACGGGCTGAGGGAATTGCCTTGGCAGGAGGATGTGAAAAACACAGGGTTGAGGGTACTATCCCAAGGAAAAGCCTTGTGTTATTCCATGAGAAGATGGTGTCCTCATGGATTCCATGGCAAAAATATATATATATATTATATATATATTTTATGCCTAAGGGATGATGCTTCCACCTTATTTTCCTCCTCTCCCCCCAACTCCCAAGGTTTATATTATACCTCAGAGACTTCCCTACTAGAACCCATTTCAAGCTATGGAACATTCTTTAAATATAACCCATTTTTCCCCCATCCCACTTAAATTCTTTATTCAAATGGAATTGCAATTGCTAGCTTATTGAGGAGTAAGAAACTATGTGCTCTACATTGTCAGAGTGATTTCTGTTACCTAGAGCTTTGCTAGTTATCAATTCTGACCTTCCTTTATTTCTGGAAACCATTACATTCATTATTAATAAGAGCCCTCCAGCTAACTTTCCTCCCTTGCAGACATTATTATGGTTTCAAATATGTTCTTCTTCCTGTGTCATTCACTCACTCTACAGGAAGCAGAAGGAATCCTACCATTCTCTTTCCCAACCTGACCATTTTCTGACCCTGGCATACCTAGACCAATTAATCTGCATCTTCAAAACAGCTGAAACTGATGGAGGCAAAAAGGAATAGGGCAGTGCAACACTTTCAGGGATTTTTAGTTATGAGCTGTCACAGCTTTTCTAGAAACGTTTAGCATTATTAGCTTAGGGGCTTAGGCACAGCTGGTGCATACTCAAAACTGGATTGAGTCAAGTCCTGCACAAGAGACCTAAAATCTACTGAAGATCCCAAATGGGGACTCATTCTGTCCATCTTCCCAAAGAGTCTGCTTTACTTGAATGCTGGCAATGAGAGTGGCATTTAGTGGGAATGTAGATGGCCCCTGGGTCAAGGTTGAGACTAGTACCAGAACCTGTTTCGATGTCCAGTATAAAGTGCAGCATCACTCTGTATCCAGTTGTATCTTCGGTTACCATACGCTCATCTCTTTCTGATCCCCAGGTTTTTTGAGTATAGGCTCAGCTCCAGAGGAGATATGGAGTGTGTTCATCCAGGGTACTCATAACACAAATGCAACAGATAAAATTCAGTCCCTGTAAACTGAGCTATAGCTGAGGTCAAACACCTACCATGCTCCTCTTCATAGATAAGTAGTCCAGGAATGTTGCCCCTGCCATTGCTTCACTTGAATACATCCTGAAAAGAAAGCTCCAAACTTGAGGTCTTACCTGGCTAAAGTCACTTGATATTTCTTGTTGGTTCTTTCCACTCTTACTAAAAGATGTCTTGTCCCTCTGGGAGGCCATCTAACATTTCTTGCAGTGATACAAAGCTGGCACCTGTTTCAGGTTGATAGGCTGGTTTCACCCTTTGGATGCTCGTATCTTGTGTGATGTCTTCATTGACAGTATTATGACTGGTTTCTGAATTACTTTGGTATACTCTAGGAATTTCTCAGGGTTCCAGACATGGCAAGGACCTTACTGTGTTTACGTGTTACACCAAAAGTTGCCCCTGCTTCCCTTCCAGAGAGAATATTGTCTGTATGGACACAGTGTCCAGTGTCTGGACCACTGCCGGAAGTGGGAATGCTTGAAGGCTTAGAGTTGAACATAAGTCTTTTTAGCACTCAAGCTTTGAAAACCCTCCCAAAACAAGCAAGGTGAAGTCATCCTTGTATGGGCACAATGGCAAGAAATATCTGGACGTCATTTAGCCAGGAACTGAATAACTGGATCCATGTCATGATCACTTATGGAGGGATCTACATCATATTCATCAGAAGGGTCACTTTTTTTCTCCTGCATTCCAGAGTTTGTCTGTATTGCCCTGACATTTCTTATTCTATTTCCTAAAAGAGCAGAACTTATGCTTCATACTTCACATCCACACGCACCTCTGTGTGTATCCGTGTCTATATATGTCCTCCTCCATTTTAATTCTTTGACCAATTTCATCCATGACACCAGCTATGATGAACGTTCCTGCAAGTTTTATTAGAAGAGATGAGTCCCTGGGAACACCCTGACTGAAAGAAAAGCTCCAGCATGAGCACAACCATTAAGTAACAGAAGAGGATCCAATGGAAGAGACCTTATAAGCCACTCCATCCATGAAAAGCTTTGGCTGGAGATCAGCTATAAGGGGAAAAGGCCTGCAAATGCGGCTAAGGGGAATGATGTGTTTAATCCTTAGATTGGCACAGTTTGGGGTTGTTTTGTTCCATTTCAGTGCAGCTTTTACCATTATGAGGAGCTGGTTCTAGACAGTATAATAAACACAGATGTATCATAACAGAAAGCTGTGCAACAGCATACTGAAAAACCTTCTGATTTCAGTACATCTGACCTAAGTATACCCGGCTTCAGGCTTCCTTTGCTGATTCTTGTGCATTCTCGTGCAACATAACCCTGTCGTGTGCATTTCCAGTCCTGGAGAAGGATATTTAAATGCAATAATAAACAGTGCTGGATTTGTTTCCTATTTTGCATTTTCATGAAAACATTCATATTAATTGGAAGCATACAACTTTGGGTTATGGTTTTGTTTTCTTTTAATAAAAAAAGAAAACAAATATTGGTGTGCAACTGACAAGGGAAGAAGAAACAGGCAAGCCTAAATATTTAAATGCATTCAAAGAATTGAATAGCCAAAGGAAAAGAGAAAATAATTCTGCCTTTTGGAAAGCTTTGCTGGTGTACTAGGAGGAGTATTCCAGGTTCGCTATTGTATGAAAGTGCACATCTCTCTGCTGTGAGAATCTCACTGTACTAAGTGGGATTATTAATAGGATTTAGAGACTTAAGCCTCTTTGCAGGTATCATTGGGAGAGTGGGAAGTTGTTGGTTTATACCTTTCTGAGGAAACTTTGGAAAGCAAAATAATTTATCATCCTTCCAAAAAGATATAAGCACTTCTGTCTCTAAGCAAGATTAACTAAACTTGTGAAAACACCTGGAAGGATTTATTGTATAAAAGAGACTCTTTTCCCCTGTGCCACCATGATTCTTATGCCAATCAATTTAATTAAAAAAAAAAAATATTGCTAGTGGACAGACTATCTCTCAGGGATGAAAAGACACCAGCTCTCAGAAAAGAGACTGTTAGCAACACAATTATGAGGCTCATGTGCTGCCTGTGGACACAGCTCAACCTTTGGGGACAGTTCCAGGTACAGCTGTGGGCAGATACTGATGGTGACACATTTGACCCATCTGTCCTCTAGGCATACGAGATTCAGTGGAAAAGGAAAATCCTGCTAGACTCGATGCAGGCCAGCACTGAGATGCTAGACAGGATTGCCAGGCAGTCCAAGGTATGGACAAATGCATCCACGGCATGGAGAGGCCTGCTTGGATGCAGAGGACTTGGAGTTATTAGTTGTTAGGAACAGGATCTTATGGGCCCCTGTAGGGTTTAGTGTCCAAATCCATAAAATTCCTGTTCACTTAGCACCAATAGTCACCCTGAGGAACGGGCTGAGGAGTCAGTGCAGAGGCCCAGCAGCCCCGAGGGCAGGTACCTCTGTGTGCATATGGCACGAGGATACGGCACGACCTTGTTTTGCCTTTGCTGGCATATTGGTCCCCTTGACAAGTATTCATGGATGAGAAGAGAAGGACAGGGATCTCTTTATGGAGACCGAGTGCACAGGGAACAGCAACACAGGCCGTTTCGAGCTAGCCTGGCTGGCAGGTGCTGTTGGGCAGTCTCACGGGGCCAGCAAGGACTGCGGTACATTTAGCGATGTGAAGGAAAGGTCTCCCCATGGCAGCTAATGAACAGCAGGGGATTTCTCCATGCAGCCGGGAAGTTCTGATCAACTTGGCGAGTGATGAGCTGCAACCTCCTTGTCCTTGTGAGGGGTCTCCATGACACCAACTGCCTGGGCAGTGAGGGACTGTGTTCATCCTAAAAGCCTGTGGGCAATAGAGGGTAGGAGAACAGGAGGGGGCTTCTCATGACCCTTGTTAGGGGTATTCATCGCGCCTCGATCTGGGGAGGGGTCCCCCCTTGCACACAGAGCCTGAGGAGGGGGAACCCCATTGCTCCTGGGGAGTTTTGGGCAGTATAACCCGCAGGACTGAGGGGAAAGCGGGAAGTTCTCCGATATTTCTGGAGCTCTGCACTGGAGGCATCCTCCTTGCACACACCGCTGGGGGAAGCCAACTGCCCTTGCGCTCGATGCCCCTGGAGCGCTGGGCGCAGCGGAGCCCCCCTTGCAGCCGGTGCCTGTGGGCGGAGGACACATCCCTCCAGCAGCCCATGTGCGGCGGGACACGGGGATCCCGCCGCCCCGCAGGCTCTGGGCATCGCGCTGCCCGGGGGCGCCTCCAGCCGCCTCCGTCCCCGGCGGAGGGCGGGTTTGGCTCCCCCGCCCGGCTCCCTCGCTCCCTCCCTCCCTCCCTGCCGGGGGTTTGCCCTGGGACGCGCCGGCGGCGCCGGGACCCGCACCAGGCACCGGGACGGACCTGGACCTGGCACCCGGACTTGGCACCAGGAACCGCATCCAGCGCTGGGATGCAGCACTGGGACCGAGACCTGGCACTGGGATGGATTTGGCACTGGGACCCGCCCTCAGCACCATGACGGAACTGGCACCAGGATGGATCTGGCACTGGGAACCAGACCTGGCACTGGGGTGGTCCTGGCACCAGGATGGACCTGGTTTTGGACCTGCACTTTGCACTGGGTCTAACAAGGACCACGATGGATCTGGCGCTGGAACGGACTCGGCCCTGGGATCCGCACCTGGAACCGGGTTGAATCTGGCACCCGACACACATCTAGCATCGGGTCCCTCAGCTTGCACTGGGATCCATCCCTGGCACCGAGATGCACCTGGCACTGGGATGGGCCTGGCTCTGGGACCCAGACCTGGCACCGGGCTAGGTCTGGCGCAGCTTGGGGGCTGCGCGAGGGGCGGTCGGGGCCGGGGAAGTCTCACCCGTCGGTGGCTCCCGCCGCCAGGCAGAGCAGCAGGGAGGCCAGGACGCCGCCGCGCGCCCAGCCGGGGCACCCGGCACCGCGCTGCGCCGCTGCCGGAATC